>LD359672.1:7307-22140 GCA_001465055.1 Ptychodera flava | reverse complement strand
GGTAAGGGCTTTGCTAAGAATGGAACTCTCAAAATTCACATGAGAACACATACAAATGAAAAGCCTTTTGTCTGCAAAGTGTGTGGTAAGGGCTTTGCTCAAAATGGAAATCTCAAAATTCATATGAGGACACATACAAATGAAAAGCCTTTTGTCTGCCATGTGTGTGGTAAGGGCTTTGCTCACAATGGAACTCTCAAAATTCACATGAGGACACATACAAATGAAAAGCCTTTTGTCTGCCAAGTGTGCGGTAAGGGCTTTGCTCACAATGGAACTCTCAAAAAACATATGAGGACACATACAAATGAAAAGCCTTTTGTCTGCAAAGTGTGTGGAAAGGGCTTTGCTTGGAATGAAACTCTCAAAAGTCATATGAGGACACATACAAATGAAAAGCCATTTGTCTGCAAAGGGTGTGGTAAGGACTTTGCTCGGAATGGAACTCTCAAAATTCATATGAGGACACATACAAATGAAAAGCCTTTTGTCTGCCAAGTGTGAGGTAAGGGCTTTGCTGAGAATGGAACTCTCAAAATTCACATGAGAACACATACAAATGAAAACCCTATTGTCTGTTAAGTGTGTGGTAAGAACTTTGCTCAAAGTGGACAGCTCAAAATTCATAGGAGGACATATGCAAATGAAAAGCCTTTTGTCTGACATGTGTGTGGTTAGGGCTTTGCTGAGAATGGAACTCTCAAAATCCATACGAGGACACATACAATTGAAAAGCCTTTTGTCTGCCTAGTGTGTTGTAAGGGTGCCCAGAATGGACAGCTCAAAATTCATATGAGGACACATACAAATGAAAAGCCTTTTGTCTCCCAAGTGTGTGGTAAGAGCTTTGCTCAGAATGGACAGCTCAAAATGCATATGAGCACACATACAAATGAAAAGCCTTTTGTCTGCAAAGTGTGTTGTAAGGGCTTTGCTCAAAATGGACATCTGAGAGATGTGTGATGAGGGCTTTTTTCAGATAGACTTTAAAACTACACATGGGCATACAAATGAAGACCTTTATGTTTGCAAAGTATGTGGTAAGAGCCTGGCATAGAACTGACATCTGAGAAGTGTATGGTAATTGCTTTTTTCAGATTGACAATCTAAAAATCCACATTGGCACACATACAAATTTAAAGCCTTATGTTATAAAAATTGTGTTTTAAGCACTCTGCTTGGAATGGATATCTGTTAATTTTCCTGAGGACACATATACCGGTAAATGAAAAGCCTATTACCTTCAAATTTTGTTGTAAGGGCTTACAGAACGGCTACATCAAATTTGACATGGGCATCTCTGTGGAAAATGTTAATCTGTATGCCTGAAAGCGATTGCAATGACTTTGCTCGGAATTGAACTGTCAAGTGAGGACACATAACATTGAAAAGCCTCCTGACTTCTAAGTGTGTGGTAAGTCTCTGCTGAGAATGGACATCTCACAATTCACATGGTCACACCTACATGTACAAAAGAAAAGGGTTTTACCTGCACACAATGTGGTAAGGACTTTGATCAGAATGGAAATGGATGATTGCAAATCAAAAGCCATTTGTCTGTAAATTCTGCAGTAATGGTTTTGCGCAGAATACACATCTCAAACTGTACGTAAGGTTACATGCAAATGAAAAAACATTTGTCTGAAAAGTGAGCATCGTAAAGATCAGTAAAATTCGTGATGCACACAAACAGCAAGCAAAGTGAGTGGCAAGGGTTTTGCGCTGAGTTACATCTCAAACATCACATGATTAAGTCTCATACAACTAAGAATGCGTTTGTCTGCAAAGTGTGTGGTGAGGGTTAGAATGGAGTCTGAAACAACTCACTCTCCTGCAATAGTAAGAATCGATTCAGAAAGTTCATATCAGGTCACAGACAAATAAAAAACACTTTGTGTGAATGCAACGTGTGCTATAGATGTGATTTTGTTCAAGTGATGTTTGCATTGCCCATATTATGTAAATGAGCTTAAAAATGTAAAAATGGTCAAAAATTACTAACTCAAGAACCGCTGTTTTGATTGCTTTTAAAATTAGTATGGTAGTACCCTAGGTACAGTTTTATCAAATCATGAAGATATCTTGAATTTTGTATTTTTGCTGAATTTTTTGGTTATTTTCCTTATTTGAATTATAATTCTTTATCTATGAAACTGCCTGCCGATTTGCTCTCAAATTTGGGTTGAATTTTACTTAGCAGCAAGGTTGTTACTTTTCTAAATTGTTTTTTTTTGTTTCTTAAAAGTACCTTGTGTATAGAAAATAATGTACCTTATGATGTATGGAACTTATATTGGTTATAGACGGTGAAGGGGAAAGATTAAGGGATAACAAATGTAAACCAGAATTTTTTTTATAGAATTGGGTGAATTGTACTGAGGGGGCTTTACAGGCAATCAAAAGGGAGTGTGTAAAAACGTTGATTGGGTGATTTTCTATCCCTGAGGTGTGACAGTCTGCAGTTTGTGAACTTCATCTTTTAAAGATGTTTGTTGTAACATCATCTATGATGTTTTCATTCTGGTTCAAAATATTATTACAGGCATGTCTTTCATACATGTCATACCATTGAATGATGATCATCAGACTGAACTCTAAGTGAAGTCATGATTTCACCAACATGCTTTCTCATTCAGTCCTCCAAGTTTTTTACATGTTATATTGGTTCTAATAAAAAGCATTATCATTTGCACTGTGGGCATTTCGTGAGTTTTGCTGTGTAGCAGATGTTGTGACTCCTTTAGGAAATTTCAGTAAATCACCAAAGGGTTGCCAAGGAAAAGTCAGGCGTGACCCTCTCTCATACCCCTATCTAAACTTTGGTCCATTTCTTTTTAAAAATGTAGAACACGACCCTCCCTATTCAAAGTTTGAGATCTTTAAATGCATGCCTGGCCTCACCAGAATCATTTTGCCGCACACACGTCCATGCTTAATCCAGATTTGGATTTCTTGGGACATTTTTGGTAAAAAAAATCGATTCTCAAAAAACTACTCGTCCAATAGTTTTGGTTGACATGTTCGTAGGGATGATCTTAATGTGATATGTTCTAATTGTGATGAAATCTTCCACTGTGTATTTTTGCAGCCTTTTTGCCATTTTGATCAGGCCATAAAGATCCAGAAATGAGCTGTAAAAGATATCCACCTTCTTCACCAACAAGTGTCACAAATTGTTATTCTGAACATAATAAAACGACCTACATCGGCTGCTATTGATAAGTCGCTTGTTATGTTTATCATACATTCGATTATTACACAGTGTCATTATTCATTACATAAATTCAAAATTACTTATCATTACAGATAGTGCGAAACATGTCCTGAATCGCGCAATGGAGTTACTTTTCACACAAACACATGCACACACATAATTTTTTACCCTTGCCTGTCAGTGACGAAATTTCCTCTTTTTTTTCCCTGAGAAATATAACCAAATAACATATTCTCAATCTTACTGTCATAACGTATCTACGAAATTTTCATCTCAATGTATCTGATATTATTTTGTTACGGTATTACACGTCTTGAAAGTGAAGGTCTGAAACTTTTGCTCAAAATTTCCTCAATGATATCTCAACTATTCTCTTAGTAAATCAAAAATAAAAAGGAGATATAACCGTGCAAGTTTAGGTACCAGAGAAACATTATCTGACATTTATCGATTTTTAATATTTGATTTTCTTATATTAAAAATGGCCGCCACCCTCGTGTTAACACTATGATAAAAAATGTACTTTTCAAAAATATTTTAATTTATTTCTGTTTTTGTTGGCTGAGGCCTATAAAATAATGTAAGATTTAAAGAATTCAGTCGATCTTTTCTTTGAAAGTGCGAATAAAATGTTTAGAGCTATATGTTTTTTTGTAGATTTGGTCGGGCTACCGGATGGATACACACAATCATTTTTCATTTGGCCTAATGAATATTAGAGTGTCGCTTTTTAATGCATTTATTAATGTATATGTATAGCGAACGATAGATAATTAACGATAGATAATTCTGAATATGGACTGTTGAAATGAATTCAAACGGAGCGAGACGTATATACTTAACCTGTAACCAATAAAGTTGTGTATACATTTTGAAAGGGGTGAAACGCAGTCAAGAACAAGTCTCTTGCACTTTCCCTTTCTGAAACCGCTCTGGTGAAAGCGAAGAATATTTCCACAGTAATTTATGTGGCGAAATGAAACAATAATAACTTTAGCAGAATGGTAAGAATTTTCTAAAACATACTAAAGAAAGAAATAGTGGCCAAGATGTGTTGTTGGACCAGTCTGGGTTGAATTGGTGGTAATGGTGAATCCCCACTGCCCGCCAGATTGAGGTTAAAGTTGTAAGTGCTCAGTCTGTCCGTCTCCTCTGTGAAGTTGTGACAATTATTATTTTACAAGGGATGGTATATATTTTGTTTGTGAGACACCAACTTTCCAACAATTTTAACGTCGGTTTTGAGGTTAGTGGACATGGTGTGTTACGACTTGTTGGAAACATGAATTGTTATCCTCGGCAAATCATGTACCTGATAAATTGACAAGATGCAGGGGCAAATCTTAACTATAAACATTTATTAATTTATGTAAATATGTAAGTTCTATCAATCTCAGTAAGTTTCAGAGTATCCAGTTTCTCGCTAGAGTACACGGCACCAAGTACAAGTTTCTGGTTGTTCAGCCCTTTGGTGTGTGTAATGTCCCTGCTGAGTCACAGAATCCTTAATATCTTCCGAAAGTCAGCCTGATACTCTACCAACAAAGCCACGACACCTAGTCTGCCACCTCATTTTGCTCCTTTCAGAGACGACCTCCTTTCCACAAGCAATGCAAAAACTTTTCTGAAGCCTTTGGATTTAATGGATTTTCATATGCAAACTTACATTTTCCTTGGTGACATCATAGAGAAATCTAAAACACTTACAGATTCTTACGAATCTTACGAGCGTGTATACAGGACGCTGTATTGTTGAAATTCGATTTTGTGTATTTTCAGGACATACCAAGGATACTCAAAAGATCAAGTTAGAAAAACTCGGCAGGCGCTAATATCTTTCCTTTATGTAATATCACCAGATAGAATCATAGTGCTTCACAGGCTTTACATCTTATCAACCAGTAATTCAATTTAATCATCATCTGAAAATAGTAACTGTATATAACATTTCAAGAAATATAGTTCTAAAAATGTATGCCCCCTTATTTCATTCAAGAAGATCAATTTTATCCTTTCACCGGCATTTTGTACTCTGTCACGGCAAGATCCCCAGCTCCATATCTTGCTTATGTGAGTTCCGTGGTGTACCCATTGTGCCGCCATAGCTCTAAAACCTCCGCCTTACATTTTACCATATTCAATACAATGTCTTGTGCAGTTACATCACATGGTACTAACCTTTATAAAGGCAGTAAGAATTTAAGGAAATCACGACCGTAAATTTATATTTTCCTACATCTTTCATTTTAGTTTTTAAACTAGAATAGTCTGTATGATTCATCGACTGCTAGAGTGGGATGAAAGACTTAATCAAACTTCCAGGACATTATTCACAAAGATTATTATGTAAAAACCACAGAACAACAGACACAAGAAGTGTGGAAACTATCTCACGGAATAACTGCAAGCAACACATTATCTTTTCTAAATATGAAACGATAAACAGGGCACCTGCAAGAAGTCATAGTTATTTCCCTTCTCCACAGAGAAAGTGTCGGAAGGAGATTCCATCATATGCGTGCCAGCCTGATAATTTTTTTCTGTATATAGGGCGTACACGAACTTGGCACATGCTCAGAATCATTTTGTGATTTCTGTCGGGGATGTGAAACACGCACTGTATGATTTTAGGAGAAAATACAGCAAATGGCATAAATGAAGTATTAGCAACCCTTTTTCAATATTTATTGAAAGAAAAATCCGTCACTTTAGAGCGCCCTCAAGTCTTGCTACCATTGACCTCTGCGGCAAGCGATAGCAGAGAGTGGTCTACACATAGTGCTACTGATTCGTGAAAAAACTGTCTCCTGTAAAGGTAATGTTGCCATACTATAGACTGTGGACAGCTGACATACGTCATGACGTAATCATTTCATACAGTTCATCTAGAACTTGTCGTTGGGTATCAGCAGTCTTCTAGACTGTTATTTATGTTTGACATGATCAGTGGAATGGTGAAAAGATCATTGTTAATACCATGGCACGAATTACTGGCGACAGCTGACCGAATCCTCTTCAACAGATCTGGACAGATCGGAACTTTGTCGATCAGAATTTTATGTGAATTTTATGTGAAACATCACGTGATGCAGAGACTAATGTATACGATGATAAAATATATAACAATCAACTTTTCTAGTTAGCTAGTCTGATTATCTCGTAATAGTAACATGTTACTGGACAGTATAGTTTTGTTTAAAAGAAACTTCTATAAAGGTGTAACCTGGCATTTTCGATAAGCAGGACGTCATCCCCAGTGAAACGATTTCTCAACAGATAAACAGGCTCTCAGAAACCAACAAAGTTGCGGCTCCCAACCCAGTGAGAACGTGTTTTGCTAGTTGTACTGCAAAATCAAAATGATATGTTTGCTAACCACGGTATCTGGACTCACTTGACTCCAATTTGGCGGAAAGAACATGAAGTTAAACGGCCATATGCGAGATATTAACGTAGAGTAAAACCAATAGTCGTTAATTGAAGATTTAAAGCATCGTTTATTTGATAGATTTGATTTAATATCGTAAAAGTGACAACTTTCGTGTACTGCACTCTCACGTTTTGTTTGTTTGTTTTTGTCAATTATTGGAGACTAAGTTAAAAAGTGTTATTTGTAGTAGTGAGTCAATTTTGTTTAACTGTTCTCATATTCAGTGTTTTACCGTTTTGATGTAAGGATACACACATTAAGATCTTGTGTATATTACGAAGCAGATATCCACATTAATGTTTTGGTCTGAAAGCGGCGTTTCTTTGTAACCCTTAATTACTCTGTAAGTCGAAAGGTTTATTTAGAAATATTTTCTTTCTTTAATGAAATGCAAAGACGATAAACTGGAATCATAGACAAACAGATTCAAAATGTCGTCACTCATCATCCTCCGACAGCAACGGAAGCTCATCGACTGCCAGTGTCCGCGATCGCACAAATGTTGACAAACCCGCTCCTTTATTACAGAAACTCTGACCCGTCGCTTCCGATCGGCGTGGCATATTATGCACATTTGCTGGTCGTTATTTTGAATCGGTTGTTGTGCATCCTCCTTGCTCTCCATATTGCAGATGGCTCTATCACCAATGGTTGTAACTTCGATATCTTCACGAATTGAAGCCAATGTGTTGTCTCCAAAGGCTTTATCATCATAATCTTTATACACTGAGTAAGCGAGGCTGGAGTACTGTTAATTGATGAATTCAAGAGCCTTTTGTCATTTCCGTCATTGATTGGTGTGTTGATTTTTCAGTCACTCTCATTACTGAGTTGCCGGCTCTTGTCCTTCTCCATCGTCTCGGTGTCCGGGGCGGCAACTTGATGTTGGCTGCCACCTCATGACAATGAGCGCCTTCGAGTCATGTGCATCGCTTGGATTACAGAAACCTTCATTTTTCACAGTTTGCTTCGAGCCAGCTTTTAAGATTTTAGCATTAAAGAAAGACAACACAAATCCATTAGTTCTTAACGAGAAACGGCCGTTACCCGGTCGTCAGTTCGATTATTCTGCAAATTTCAAGAAATATAATCATGGAAAAATGTATACTTAATTCGGAAACAATTGTGATCCCTGCAAATGAAATAAGTGATAAGTTTTGCATCTAGGTGAACTTCATCAACGTTACCTTGGAACTCAAGGTAGAGCCTGTCTTTGCCACGAAGACAGTAGCTGAGAAAGTGACGCAGCGCCATCACAGTCAGCGTTGATAACGAGGAATTTGCTAGACAAGGTTGTACGTCTTTATTGTTCCTCACCAGAAAATAAAAGTTATCAAATTATAAAGGTAATTACAAGTTTAAGCATTGGAAGGTTTTTATTTATTTTATCTATTTATCAAAGTCAATCATATCAACGTTACCTTTGAAATCAAGATAGAGTCTGTCTTTGCCATGAAGACGGCAGCTGAGACAGGTGACGCAGCGCCATCACAGTCAGTCGTTGATAAGGAGGAATTTGCTAGACAAGGTTGTACGCCTTCACCTTTCCTCCGCTGAAAACAATAAAATTTATCAAATTATAAAGGTAATTATAAGTTTAACCATTGGAAGGTTTTATTTAGAATGTGAATACTACTCATTAGATTCACACAATTAACATGCCATATCCATGGAATACAAAAGGTATGTCATATCCATGGAATACAAAAGATATGCCATATCCAAGGGATACAAGAGCTATGCCATATCCATGGGATACAAAAGCTGTGCCATATCCATGGGATACAAGAGCGTGTTCTCTCCGAAGTATAGCTTTGCTATGACTCTATTTAACTGAATGCCTGTTTGGATCTACATGTTTGAAACGTGCGGTAGTGTGAGTTTCATATCAGTTAGATACTGTCATAGCCGATTTTAAGTGAGACGACACTATGAAAGATAATTGATAAAAAATAGGACGAAGACAAACCATAGGTGACACACCGTTATCACAATCAGTAGCCGGGATAGGTGACTCATCGTCATCACATTAGCGTAGATAGGTGACATACCGTCACCGCAATCAGTAGCCGGGATGGTTGACAAACCATCATCGAGTACGCAGTACACCGTCATAAAATCAATAGACGGGATGGGCGACACACCGTCATAGAGTCAGTAGCTTGGCTTGGTGACACACCGTCATCGCAATCAGTAGCCAGGATAGCTGACACAACATAACCAAATCAGGGATGGGTGACACAAACTTTGTGTGTTTGAGAGGGGGGTTACTCAAATTCATCATGGTTTGAGAGGGTGGGGTACTCGAAATTTCAGTTGTCCATAAAAATTCCCCGGACCGTAAATAATGACGGTTCTCTAAGGAATGGGCGCATACGGCCAAATCTATAAGTCCCCGAACTTTGTTCATGGGGAGTAACAAAAGCAAGCTAAACTGTCCAATCAGGCGTCTGCTTCCAACTGCTTATCCCTGCAATTTTTAATATGAACACAAATGTGAGAGTCTCTACACTCTATACTGTAAGAAAACGGTTTAAGTCATTCCGAAATCATTTTCATTAAGAATCAGAAAAACGAACCTAGCATCCGACGATCCCGGCCCCATCACTCTACAATTAAATGTGTGTACTAAAAATGAATACATTTCACATCTGTTCATGATTTTTCTCGGTGCCAGTCTGATAATAAACGAGACGTAAATATAGAGAGCATATAGAGGGCGCACGTCGAAATGCGGAAGAACTTGCGTGTTGACCTTTCCAAGTTTTCCGACATGACAGTCTCCGGAGTGTACCGTACTGCCAAAGTTATTTACCTCGGCTATCGTGTGGACGGAAGCGGCCACGACCAGTCATACCCTCTGCAGTAACTGCGACGTAGCGGGCACGACTACCACCCCACCCTCCTTCGTTCTGGAATCTTAGTTTTGGGTCTTGAAACCAAGGATTATACAAGTTAAGCGACTGCGGTGTTTCACAGCCACGCGTCAGCACTTTCGGCATGTTTACATCATCGTCAAACAGACAGTTGATCTCCAGAAGTACTGTACCGATGAACTAGAAGTAAATGGAAGGCTCGAAATCCACAGGAGTCGTCAGTGCTGCAGTCTTACTAAACATCGATGCCCAGGCAGGTGAATGCCTTGGTACTCCTACTAGAGTCTTGTCCAGGAAATCTTGTCCCATTCGAAGACATGATTTGAGGATTTCTATGCAGAGCCAGCAGTGAAATCGTTCAGGTAAAGCTATTTTAATATTTTAGGCCAAGGGTATCTTTCGTACATACAGTCGCTTGTGGTTCGCTATGTACACTGCACTGCGATGGCTGCCATGGTATGAATGCTCAAACCACAGGTGCCATTAGTATTGATCAACAAGCGACTGTACTGGTACTGCATTGTGTGTGCAATATCGGGGACAGTGGGTCATTATGTAGCCTAGCTCTGCGTGGCAGTGTTGTTGTGTGTAGCCTAGCTGCAAAATTGTAGCGCTACGGTGAGGCGGTCGGTGATTTTTGGTTTTTGCGACTTCGCTTACCAGTAGCGCTACAAGGCCGATGGCCCTGGGGAGTATCATATAAGCGCGTCGTACTCGACCAGGCGTTTTGATGTGGAATGCAACATATTTACTGCATTTGGTCGTACCGATTTATCACTACTGAAGACTAAACAGTATACTGCACTAACTTTGTCATTTATGGGGTTTGGAATTTGTTCAAACACTACGATCGCGTTCTGAAACATTTCTGGGAGCCGTCATTACCAACTTCCGGTAATGGCGGCTCCCACAAACACCGACGCCCCACGCTCAATGTTTTCAGAACGCGATCGTAGTGTTTGAACAAATTCCAAACCCCATAAATGACAAAGTTAGTGCAGTATACTGTTTAGTCTTCAGTAGTGATAAATCGGTACGACCAAATGCAGTAAATATGTTGCATTCCACATCAAAACGCCTGGTCGAGTACGACGCGCTTATATGATACTCCCCAGGGCCATCGGCCTTGTAGCGCTACTGGTGAGCGAAGTCGCAAAAACCAAAAATCACCGACCGCCTCACCGTAGCGCTACAATTTTGCAGCTATGTGTAGCCCTGCGTACAGGTCTTTGTGTTACCAGCGTTATACGGCCTCCCACCATACCACAGGCCATATAACGCCAGTAACACAGCCCTGCCACGCAAAGCTATACCGGTATGTAGCCCTGCGAACTATGCTGTGTGCTCCCGGTATTATACGGCCGTTATTCGGTGGGAGGCCGTATAACGCCGGGAGCACACAGCAAGGTACGCAGGGCCAGTCATTATGAAAACTCATTATGGCGGCAATGATAACTTGTGGTAGAGCCTACAAAGTACAATGCAGTATGCCTCCACATCATGCACATGGCTGGCTGTGGAAACGCAGCTATCTGTTGGCAAGGTAGGGCATCAATACGGGTCAAAGATCACCCCCGCCGCCGCCGTGGCACTGCTATGTGCCATGCAGATAGTGTTTTTGGGAATTGAAATCAGCTTCACTGATTTTCATATTAAAACCTGTAGACACACTGTGATAGGGAGAAAGTATAGCTTGCGCAGGAAAATTAAAAAGGATTTAGCAAGCGTGAAATCATAAAAATTTGAAATGTTACAGTTCCAAATATTTGAAATTCCTTTAAAATGAGAAAATTGTCTATATAACAATTATGTCTGATTACTTCGGTGGCTCACATGTTGTTCAATAGTATTAATATGTACCAGTATGTATGTATGTACAGGGCTGGAATTAACTTTTTCCCTTAGTAGTCCATTTGGGCTACCAATTTCTGAAGTTTGTAGCCCAGAGACAATGGCTGGTAGCCCATGCATATTTTAGTATAGGCATTTGTTTTATTAACAAGAGAAGAAAAAGCTATTTTTCAAGATTGTGCCCATGAAGTGAGTGAATTTGTTAGTTCTTTGATGTGAATACTTCACACCTTTATTACCCAAAGGAAACTGGTATAATTGACAACAGTGACATTTAAAAGGTTGGTGACCTATCATTGTATTGACGACCCCCGTTTCATTCTCAGAGTTGCATGCCAATTTTGATAGTCGTCATGGCAATGACCACCACCTTCTCAGCAGGGCTAAAACAGACTATGGGCTATCTGGGAAGGAGCCTGTGATTGATACCGGTACATTTTGATCAAAATGCCATGAGAACATGTTTTCATGGACCATCATTTTCTGTGCCTGTCATCCAAGTACATCAGTCGTCTTTGTAATTTGCAAAGCAAAGTCATAGACTGGCCTTCCTGTGCCAAGCTGGGTTTGACTGCAGAAAGTGGAAGACCGGACAAAAGTGAAAGTCTGAGCATGGCACGCCAAGTACTGAATTAATTCATGTCCCTGGCTTTGGTAGTCGATGTGGGCTATCATTTCATGCACTTTGATAGCCCCACGGAAAAGTTGGTAGTCTGTGGACGTGGGACTGCCGCTAATTTTGAGCCCTGATGTACCGGTATGTATGTATGCATGCATGTATGTATGTAAGTACCGGTATATGTTTGTATGTGTGCATTTCAACAGTTCCTACATACACATGTACTTACATACATGTACGTGTGTAGCGGACTATTTTTGTCTACAAACAATAGTCTGAAAGTTACAATGACACAAAGTCTTTCCAAATTGGATACTGTGTAGATAGGAAAAAATTTGTTGTCCTGACAAGACAATTGTACATGGACCGGTGTTATGCATGGTAATCTCAATCATGTAAAACATTACAACCCTTGGTAGAGTTGGTCTTGCCTTTGACAGAATTTCTGACTGCATCAATTAGGCTTAACACTTTCACCGCGGGAGGGTGCATTCTGTGCCAACAGCCAGACTGCGGGAGGCGCGTAAACGCGCCAAGAACGTACGCGTTTATATGCGTTCGATATACGTTGGCTTTGTCTGATCTACATCATGTTTGTTCATCATTTTCTCAAGCCTAGTGTAGCGTACGAAGTAGAGGTCAAACCTAAATGAGCATGCACGCCAAATTAGTAAACAAATGCCGCCATACTCGGTCATTTCTCCGCCGTAATTTGTAAGGATCGTGTGATCAGTTGCTTTTTTCTGTCAAGGGGTATTTAAAAATTGCAACGCAGGCAGAGTTTAACACTGTCTAAGCCCTTGAGCATGTTTTCCCAGTGATAGTGGAATTGTCACTGGTCGTGAAACTGAACTCGACAGAGATAGCGGAAGTCAAATTTCAAATTACAACTCTAATACCGAACTTGAATATGTGCCCGAACCAGTTGAGCAAAGACAGAGATTGCAAGCAAGACAGAAAGGTAGGCCAGCTGAGCATGCTGAGAGAAAAGTGCTACAAAGGGTCGGTGACCAACGTCATAAATGTTCATGAGGTATCCAGTGGATGTTGTACGACATCAATCTATCAGCGACAATTACACATCGAACTAGCTACAAGTATATAAGCATATATATAATATATCTCTCTTTTGAATGTCAGATGATACCTGTTGTTTGAAGATGAACTTGTAATAAATATGCATATTTACCACATTTATGTTGAATATGTTTTAGAGTATGTGTTCCCCCTGCTTAATTTGAGTTAATATAATGTAAGTGGTACTTTTATAAGTGTTACGCTGACAAAAAATACATTTATATATTGAAATAACAAAAAATGCAACATTTTTTTTTAAATCTAATATGGCCGCCATTATCACGTGACCTTCCAGCTGAGTCACGTGACTTTTTGTTCATTTTTATGACGCTCTGTCATATTGCAATACTCAATGAAAAAAATGTCCCGAATACTCGTATAGTTACAAAGATACAGCTCATGCATGTAAATCAATATTTATAAGGCCATATACATGTATCCATAGAAAACTACGCACAGGAATGCATGTATAAAAATTAATTACGAAGTGAAAGTGTTAATCAACAGATAAGTGGCCATGGATATATTTCACATCACAACGGGGGGCCCAGAATGTCCAGTTTTACAGCTGTGCTATCAGCAAAGTTGAAAAACCGTGGAGGCAAAAGAAAGCATGATGATAAAACACACTTGTCAAACAATACACTGAGGTAGCACACTGTGCCTCCCTGTACAAATTAATGTATTTATTCAACCCCTCATCAAACACTACAGTACCACAAAGTAATATACGATGTACCTTAACTTCAATAACGGGCCAGTAGCTGTAACTTTTGATGATTTTTTTTTTTGCCAATTTTGTTTTATACATCTATTTCAAATCCAACACCTCAAAGCATGTCAAGAGACCTACTATTTAGCTCGTTAATTTGCCATCTGTAATCTTGTACATGTAAAAATACATTTTAGCTCCACTCTCAGCAAATGGAGCTTATCAAATAGGCCAATTTTCCAATGCCGTCATCCGTCTGTCGTCTGTCAACAGTTGCCATCTCCTCTGATTGCTTTGAAATTTGACAGGCAATTTATTTAGGTTGACCACACTGAAGTTTATACATACCGGTATATTGGTGATTTGCGTATTTGTATTTTTGAGGCATGTTTTGCTTTTTTGGTAAAAATATCATCTCAAAAAACCACATGTCCAATTACTTTGAATTTGATATGCCATTTACTTAGGGTGACCAAAGTTAGGTTTGTTCTAATTGTGTTGAAATTCGTATTTTTGAGGCAATTTTTATCATTTTATCAAAAAATCTTTAAATTCTTCTTCAAACTTTGGGTCAGATAGCTGTGATATTTTATAGTTTATAGGTCTCTATTGATGACCTATTTAAGTTTGTTCAAATTGTGCAGAAATATGAAAATTTGTATTTTTAAGGCAATGTTTGTGATTCCTGGTCAAGAAATTTGTTTCACCAAAACCGCTTGTCTTCCTTAATCATTGGTATGCAAGTTGATAGGGATGATCAAAGTGTGATATATTAAACTATCAAGAAATCTGCAATTTTGCAAGTTTTGTGCAATTTTTGGAAACTCTGGTAAAAAAATGTCTTTCTCTAAAACCTAGTCATGTGATTATTTTGATAATTGTTATACAGATTCATACAGATGAACTTAATGTGATATGTTGAAATATGATAAAATATGTAATTTTGTATTTTTGGGGCAATTTTTGGTCTGATAGCTTTTATATTTGGTATACAGGTTCCAAGCAGTTGTTTCAATATGATATATTGAAATTTTGATGAAATCTGCAATTTTTT
>LD359666.1:10587-23007 GCA_001465055.1 Ptychodera flava | reverse complement strand
TGCATCCTTTTTGCAATATGAATACGATGAGAAACTAAATTTTTATTTTTCTTGGCCTTATACATGGGAGTCTATGGACTGCCTTATACATGGAAGTCTATGGACTACCTTATACATGGAAGTCTATGGACTGCCTTATACATGGGAGTCTATGGACTGCCTTATACATGGGAGTCTATGGACTGCCTTATACATGGGAGTCTATGGAGACTGCCTTATACATGGGAGTCTATGGAGGTGAAAACTAAAAAGTCCTCTAACACGGCCAAATTTGATCGCATTGTGAAACAAATCGACGTGCATCTGTATGGGGTAGGGTACTATCCTTGTGCAAAGTTTGAAAGAAATTGACCTGGGCATGTCTGAGATATCTGCGTGAACGGACGGACAGATGGACGGACGCACGCACGCACGGACATGACCAAACCTATAAGTCCCCCCGGACGCTGTCCGTGGGGACTAAAAAGGACCTCACTGTGATATTAAGTAAGAACTTTGTAGCCTTTATGGTACCTTGTTTAACTACATGGGCAAAGAATGGATCTTTGTATCATGGAGAGAGGAAGGGACAGACACTTCCGAATTTGCAATATTTTAATATGCGAATTAAATGCACATCAATACACATACTACAAAGAACACTCTTATGTCATTATTTTAATGAATGATGATAATATCAATAAGACATAAGATCTAAAAATTGATGGTTCATTCACATGACATGATTGTTGAAAAGAAAAAAAATATACAGAATAGCATATCAGATCATAAATATCATAATCACACCTCCTCCACTTACTGAAGTGTGGCATAAGTTTTACAACATTTTATAAGTCCAAAGTAACTTCAAAACAAGCCAATACAGGTACATTACATTCTACATTAACCCTTTGCACCCTGACCCCCTGGTACTCTATGACGTCATCGGACATTTCTGTCCGAGCCGGGTTCAAAGGGTTAAATAAGAAAGACAAAACGTAACAGTATAAATACATTTGTGATTGCAATGAAATGTTGAAAATCCAAAACAGTTCACTTTTGACAGCTTGGCCAGTGTATTGGGAAATCGACATAACAGCAGTGGCTTCTCTATTTCACCATGTCCTGAGAATAGTGTCTTCCGGTTGCCTTGCAGGGTCTTCTGACATTTCTTTGGTTCTGCAAATTAATTTTGAAAATAGGTAAAGTCAGAAAACAAAATTTCCTCCTCTTCAAAGCATACATTAAGATGCCAAAGTGTTGTGCCTGCAGGCAGATTATGTTGTGAATAGTCTTGTGACTTGTCCAAACTTATATTTTCTCTCATTCCTGGCCACTTAGTGGGATCGACGGTGCGGGAAAAATCGATCCCACACTCTGCAGTATATATTACACGCGCTCTGATTGGATGATAAACAGCCTTTTGTTCCACGTGCAAAATGTTATCCAAAGGCATAGACTGGAACTACAAAGTAAGTAGTTCAGAGTGACAGTCAGATAACAGTGTTGTCATGATTTTGGATAATGTTGTCCGTCGTTGGTGACAGAGTCACAAAAGACGGCCAAATTTTCCAAGGAACTGGTGAACATGGGCCACTTGGACGCCACTTGGAACATATACTATTTTTTTTCTCTTGGACATCTTGTCTGTAGCAGAACTTGAAGTATCTGCAGTGGAACTCACCATGGAGATTGCATCTAGGTGGCCACGAAGTAGGATAGTCGCTGATACAGTTAAACATTCAATGTTTCAAGTGTGAATTAAAGAATTATGTGGTCATGTGAGAAAAAGAATCTCCCAAACCAAGGACCTGGTATCAGATTTCTCACACTCGTTGGGGACATTTTGTCTCATATCAGCCCTGAGGCTCATCTGAGACAAAATATCCCCAACTCATGTGAGAAATCTGATCCCAGGTCCTTAGGGGTGTGAGATTCTATTATTCCCATTTAGTATCTAAAATACAAATGACTATTATACTATATATACATACTCTGTATGCCAAGAGTTGTTGAACCATTTAACACAGCTCAGAATGATATCTATAGGTATGTAATGTTGCGTGATTATCTAGTGGCTACTTGATATTACATTCTATATTATCCTTGAACTAAGTTGAAATGGCTTTTGGTCACACATGTACAAGTACTGCTGTAGATGCAAGATGGCAAGATGAATGGCACAGAATCATTTTCATTAAAAGATGTCATTAAAAGTAAAGCAAAGTACAGACATTTAACTCTGGCTTTTATGATCTAGCATTATGAACGACCACATTGGAAGATATCAGTGCTACAGCTGCAGGATTCGATATCATCAGTAACTTTATTCTATGGCAGATTTACATACTGTCAAATAATAATTATTATATCATACCAGTATATTGATGGCGCAAATACAGTGATCTGATTGGTCGAGACATGAAAAGAACCATGGTATATTGGCGATATACCACAGCTGGCGTACGCCCAAACTCTCAGCTTGACATACCACACCAGAATTTCAATATACTGTTATGATATAATAGTAATCACACTCAGCGATGGTATACCAATCGATTTTGACCAGTTCATTTCATACATGTATATGCAATCGCTATTGCTCGTGCATTTATGTCTTGAACTGGTCAAAATCTCATTGTATACCATCGCTGGGTGTGCTTTATTGCTTAAATATCACAGCACACACGACATAACAACTTCAAGTGTCTTCCTTGCACTACAAGTTAAAATAAGTCTGAGGAGAAAGTCAACTTACCTCTCTCAACTTACTTGGTTTGGCAACTAAATCGTAGCATGTCTTTGTATTCTTCTCTTGTTGCACTGAAACATTCAATCCCTTTCTGGATGGTCTGAAACAAAGAAAATAGATGCACTGATGAACTCAAGTATTCTAAACAAATTCAAAACATGAGAACAGTGTTGAATACATCTCAAAAGTATATGAAATGGTTCATTTTTTGAAATGATATTTGAATGATAGCCTCCCCACTTTGGAATGTTGTGTTGTTCAGGTAATCATGTTTTGATGAAATAATGGACCCAAGAGTAGGAGGGAAAGTTTTGGCTGGCTAAAAACCACACAGCTGCTCAGTGGGTCTGGTGAATTTCAGAGTGTTTTTGAAGAAACCAGTCATGCAAACATAATTTTTTTCCAAAATATTATTTAAGTGGACAGGCCATTTCATGTATTTCAATTGTTGACCAAAGAGTAGGCAGGTGAGTTTTCGGCTGGCTCGAAACTACACAGCTACTCAGTTGGTCTGGTGATTTTCAGGGTGTGTTCCAGAAACCACCAAGTCATGCCAAAAGCAATTTGTTTCCAAAATATTATCTCAATGGGCACGCCATGTGTTGTCAAATAGTGTTCAAACAACATAAAGTTTGTGAAAGGCAAAACTTTAGTAATCAATAAATGATAACCTGCCCACTTCATAGTGTGTTTGTAATTCAATTGATTGTATTTTGATAAAATTTAGACAACAAGTATGCAGGGGAGTTTCGGCTGGCTCGAAACTACACAGCTACCAGTTGGTCAGGTGAATTTCAAAGTTTTTTGAAGAAACCAAAGTCATGCCAAACACAATTTGTTTCCAAAATATTATCTCAGTGGGCAGGTCTTGGCAGGTAAAACAAGAAACATACTCCCCTGATTATCATTATAGACTTTGGCCAGGTACACGCAATATCTTCTTCTTCTTCTCTTCTTGCACTGGAACATTCTACTTCTCCTTGGATAGTCTGAAACAATTAACATAGATACACAGATGAGCTAAAGTATCATAACATATTGCAACATTAAAAATGGGAACAGTGTTGGAAAGAACTTGAAATTTGCGAAATTGGCAAAACTTTTGAGATGAATGAATGATGACTTGTCCACTTCATAGTGTGTTTTCAATTCAATTCATTGCTTTTTGATCAAATTTAGACAACAAGTATGCAGGGGAGTTTCGGCTGGCTCGAAACTACACAGCTACTCAGTTGGTCTGGTGAATTTCAAAGTGTTTTGAAGAAACCAAAGTCATGCCAAACGCAATTTGTTTCCAAAATATTATCTCAGTTGGCAGGTCTCCGCAGGTAAAACAAGAAACATTCTCCCCTGATTATCATTGAATAGTTTGGCCAGGTACACACAATATCTTCTTAATCTTCTCATCTTGCACTGGAACATTCTACTTCTCCTTGGATAGTCTGAAACAAATAACATAGATACACGGATGAACTAAAGTATTCTAAACATGCAACATAAAAATGGGAACAGTGTTGGAAACAACTTGAAGTTTGCGAGATTGGCAAAACTTTTGAAATGAATGAATGATGACTTGTCCACTTCATAGTGTTTTTGCAATTCATTTGATTGTGTTTTGATCAAATTTAGACAACAAGTATGCTGGGGAGTTTCGGCTGGCTCGAAACTACACAGCTACTCGTACTCAGTTGGTCTGGTAAATTTCAAGGTGTTTTGGAGAAACCAAAGTCATGCCAAATGCAATTTGTTTCCAAAATATTATCTCAGTGGGCAGGCCATAGCAGGTAAAACAAGAAACATACTCCCCTGATTATCATTATAGACTTTGGCCAGGTACACGCAATATCTTCTTCTTCTTCTCATCTTGCACTGGAATATTCTACTTCTCCTTGGATAGTCTGAAACAATTAACATAGATACACGGATGAACTAAAGTATTCATAACATATTGCAACATTAAAAATGGGAACAGTGTTGGAAAGAACTTGAAATTTGCGATATTGGCAAAACTTTTGAAATAAATGAATGATAACTTGTCCACTGTACGGTGTTTTTGTAATTCAATTGATTGTGTTTTGATCAATTTGTATGCAGGGGAGTTTCGGCTGGCTCGAAACTACACAGCTACTCAGTTGGTATGGTAAATTGCATGGTGTTTTGAAGTAGCCAAATTCATGCCAAATGCAATTTGTTTCCAAAATATCTCAGTGGGCAGGTCTTGGCAGGTAAAACAAGAAACATACTCCCCTGATTATCGTTGAATTGTTTGCCAGGTAAACACCATATTATCTTCTTCTCTTCTTCTTGCACTGGTACATTCTACTTCTCCTTGGATAGTCTGAGAGAAATAACATAGATACATTGATGAGCGAAAGCATTCTAAACATGCAACATCAAAAATGGGAACAGTTTGAGAAAATGGCAAAACTTTTGAAATTAATGGATGATTACTTGCCCACTTCTTAGAGCTTTTGTTATTCAATTGATCATGTTTAAATCAAATTTAGACAAGGACCACAGAGTAGGTGGGTGAGTTTTGGAAAATACTGAAGATGTCATAAACGTGTTACCATATGTCGTCACCTTATTATGAAACAGACAGAACATCACGAAGTACTGTCTTTTGCTGAAACAATATTTGATATTTTATAAATCTTTGATGACTCATTTCAGGATTGCTTGAAGAAAAATGGTAAAAATAGCTGCCAAAATACACAATTGAATAGTTCATCATGATTTGAATATACCACATTACGATCATTCCTAAGAACATATCTACCAAAACATCAAAACTATTAGACGAGTAGTTTTTAAGAAAGAAATATTTTGACCAAAAATTGCAAAATTGCCCCAAAACACAAAATTGCAGATTTCATGATAACATCAATATTTCGCATTAAGATAACCCCTAAGAACCTATACAAAATATCACAACTATCAGATGAGTAGTTTTTGAGAACAAATTTTTGATTAAAAATGGCAAAAAGTGCCTCAATATCACATTTATTAATCCATCGGCACCTGTACACAAAATATCTAAGCTGTCAGATGAGTCACTTTTCAGAAAAAAAATTGACCAAAAATGGCAAAAATTGGCCCCAAAATACAAAAACGTAGATTTTATCATAATTTGATTACTAGTATATCACATTTAGATCATTCCTATGAACCTGTATACAAAATATTGAAGCTAGTAGACAAGCGCACTGTCACAATTTGAACAAATCTAAACAAGGTCTTCCCTATGGACCTGTAGACAAAACATTCAAGCGGTCTGACAAGCCATTAAGGAGAAGAAGATTTTTACCAAGAAATAGGCAAAATAATTGCAATCATACCCATTCATAATCCATAATTCTAGGTCAAAATTTGTAATACACTAGTTATAAACATAGACACAAAACGGCGCAGAACAGACAGTAAAGCACCAGTACACTGAACAAAGTCAAATTCATGAAAGAAAGATATATGGACCTCTGGGCAAAAGGCCAAGAAGTGATGTCAGGTGTTTCAAAAATAGAAAGCGCATCCTGTCCCACATGTGGCACCCGCCATATATCAATCTGTAAGTCAAATAGGTAGTGGTCACCAACTAAGGTCAAATGTCACTGGTGCCATTGGCGATCATTTGTAGAAGAGAGATGCTGTATTTATCTACCAGTTTGCGATACCTGTCAAATTAGCCTCAAAAATACAAATTTGCATATTTCGTCACAATTTGAACATCTCTGGAGACCTGTGCTTCAAATATTAAAGGAATCAGATGGGCAGTTTTGAAGAAACTTTGAATGTAACAGGTTGCAATATGCATTACAATAGACTCAGGACAATGCAACACATCCACCTTTTAGATAAACTCCATGTCACTGGCAGTGAAGCGTAAAAAGAAAAATATGACAGAACAGTAATTACAAAATTATCATTTTGTTTCGTATCTACTCACCTTCTGTCTGAGTTCCACCTCCATTACAATGTCTATTCCCTCAAATTCATATTCACCGATGACTAGATTATACGGTGCCTGTATTGGCTGGATCTCTAAATCCTTTGAAACTGAAACAAAATATCATAAAATGTATTTATGTCTGTTTGAAGGGTGTACATATTGCAATTTTTAAGTGATCAGCTATGGAAGGAAGGAAGAAAGGAAAGAAGGGAGGTAGAATGGGGAAAAAATGTGGTAACTCCAATGACACATTAGACCAGCAGTCTAATGGAGTCATATGGTCTCTTGATTCAAGATTTCCCACTGTCATGATGTCAGATAAGAGAATAATTGGAACCATATCCGATCCTGTGTTGTATTGTGGATTGACGTCTGATGGAAACAATCAAGTTTCAAAGCAATGGGACGAGCAGTTACAGAGTAGAAGATATTTTTACCAAACACAGGAAAAATTGCCCCAAAAATACAACTTTACCATAAAAATTTCACCACAATATTTGAACACATCTAATAAAGTCACCATTAAGAACCTGCACACAAAGTTTCAACCAAATCTGGCCTGAGGTTACAGAGTTTTAGCAATTTGCTGGATGTTCCCTTTTTTACCTCATTTGCATATTTTTGACACTGACATGTTCATTTGAACAAATTCAAATCTCCACCACTCAGTGCAATACTGAGATAGTACGTGCTGCGGTTTTGGAGTTTTTGATGTGGACAGACATACATCTACACACACATACATGTACATACATACCAGGTACATACACACATACATACATAAATATACTTACATACATACCGGTACATACCGGTACATACCGGTACGTACATACGTACATACATACATACATACATGTGTGCATACATGCATACACACATACATACATACATACATACATACAAACATACAGACAGACATGAAACTTACCATATGAGCTCTCTTTGATACATATACCAAATGTGAGCTAAAAACCGATTCAACAAACACCATAATATTAGTCAAATCAATAAACAAACAAACAAACACGTAAGACTTGACTGTTAGTGCTCAATACCACACATTATTATGAATACTGGCAATGGAAGTTGTAAATAAACTTTATATGCATTTTCGAACTTCAGATGTTCAAGTCTGTTTGTGTGACCAAGAAATTTTGTCTCTCAAAAATAAATTTCATGACCACTGAAAAAGAACCTTAGTGTACACTAATTTCTGGCGTCATCTGAAATCACAGTGATCTACACACATCAAGCAGTAACAGTGTAGATTTCCAATACATACCTTGGCTGTGGAAGGTTGTAGTTACAATTACAGTTGTCTCTGTCTCATTGGCAATAATTAAGAACTGGATGTAATCATACTAATGACATCCATCTGTGACAAGGCAATAGGGTGTAGCTGCAATAAAAATACACAGGGGTACCTAAGAAAGTGTAGCTTTTGAATGAAAACGATAGCTTTGACACCGTGCAGGATAGCTTGGGTAGGGAATGGATAGTTGCTGGAATGGAATCCGTAAGTTTTTTTGCTTAAACAACTTGGCCTCACTTCACTGCAATCACAGCAGAAAAGAAAGGACAATTCAAAACAACCTATGTTTTCATGAAAAGTTATTTCACATGCTTGTAGACCCTCAATTTTGGTTATTTACAAATAGTTGCTTCTAAACAGAAATAGTCCTAGTTACCAGTGTTCATTAATCTAAGCTTACGGCATAATGTTTTTGGTATTTGCACTTCAGGATATATGAACCTGTACAAGTAGTAGATCAGACAAAAAATTGTAACAATGTGAAAATATCTGTCCCTTTGGTGCAATTCACCTTAATTATCTCCAGTGACAGTAATCTTTACCATGCCATTGTGGATGCCATGAACTCTAGGACATTTTATCTTTTTGGTACTAGTATTTGTGCATAAAGAAAATTTAGAATTGACATGAAATCAATTTTAAATACTGTTTTTAACCACTTCATGTTAACCCTCAATAGAGTACACTTACCACCAGATGGGTGAATTACTTGTATTCTACTCAAGTATTTGGCAGATCTCTTCCAGCGCAAAGGTTGTTTGTTCTGTGCTAACAAAGTTATCAAATGATCAACTGTACAAAGCAGTCATCTGAAAGAGATATCAAGAGTTTTCTTTCAAAATTTAAATCGAAAATTAAGAACATTGATCATTTTTCTGTTCAGAAATCATGGACTGCGCTATGGGAGTATAAGCCAAGTAGATTTGAACGAACTTGATCTAGCTGTTTTATGGTGAAAACCACTTAAGATTGGAGGATGAAATTGATCTAAATGTTATAGCCTTGAGTAATTGGTTTGTAAAGTTGTCCCAAAGTTTACTGCAGTATCAGTATGTGCAATTAAGTTGCAGCAAGCAACAGACGGATGATAGTCTTGTTTCACAGCAGGCTTCCACTGTAATTGTTTAGATATGGCTGCGTAACCTAATTTCAATTCACCAGTTTTGAGAAACCTTTGGGCAGATAGCCAAAATTTTGACAAGTTTCTCCCCTATAGCTTCAGGTAAAATGTACACCTCTTTTTGTATGGACCATGAGTTTTTTGTTAAATATGTCTTCAAAGGCAAGGACTGGAGTCTTTATATAACAACTTGACTCTGGCTTGGCTGTGATACAGTCAGGGCAGTAAAGGAATGTAATTTGAGTCTGTGTATATGAAGTGCACAGCACAGTGTACTCCCTGATGTATGTTTATTATATGGGTCATTAAAACCTCTGATTTTCACAACAGTTTAGACAATAAGTCAGTGCAACTTTTGAGGCAAATTTTGGAACAACTTTACAGATCAAATGTACATATGTGTACAAATGTGTGATAACATTTAGATCAATTTCATTGTCCATTTTTAAGTGGCTGTAGTAATCAGATAATACTGCTGAAATCATTAATGTATTCAAAACGTAAAAACAAAGACCCTGCTGCCAGCACGTCTGACCGCAACTTTTCCTGGCTGTCAGCAAGACTTGTCAACCGAAACATGAACCCGCCAAATTCAAAACATCGACACGCGAAACAGAAAAGTTTGACTGCTCAGACCAAAAAAGATAAAACCACGCCCACCTTCCAAACACCGACCACCCCTGTGTTTAAAGCATGTTTGTGCACAGCTTTTCTCTGGATTTACTTACTGGTTTACTAGACTTGGTTCAAGTGCGTGATTTGTGAACGTGTTAGTTGGGTGAACGCCTTAGAATGCAATGATTTGTGTTCTGTTTTCATGTGAAATGTGTGAGTAGGATTATATGAATGCGCTGAGTGGGGTGAACGTGATACAGGGGAGTTTCACCCGGCACAAAGTAGCTCACTACGGAAACCTGACCTGGGCTGCCAAATTTTACACAAGGAACTTTTACAAATCATTTTATTTCTTGAAAATTCATCAACTTGAACCAAGTCTCTGGTTTACCTTCGTCCTGTGACACCTATAAATGGCTCAAACAGAGATTTAGGAGTTGGAAGGCAATCTTGCGCGAGTTACAGGATTTGATTGTCATGGAAACCTTACTGCGTGGTGGGGATAAAGTTACTGGCGATTTTCTCGTCATTCAGAAAAGTGGCGGAAAAGTTCCCTTTCAGCGATCGTGGGTTACAAAATGTATGGCAACGCTTTGTATCGTGTGAAGTGTTAGATATCTCTCAAAAAAAAAAAAATTGGCAAATGTGGGTAGATAGTGCAGAGGATGTCTCAACCACTGCCTTCGCACAAGGTGTAACAAGCCGATGGTCAGGTGGGGAATGGACTTTTAAAAAAAACTGACACCAGGAGCCTATGAAAAATTCATCGATGAAAATATTGTTTACTGTGATGAACATGTGAATTTTTTTCTGAACAACACCCAAACAAAATCTGGTTCTTTGATTTCCAGTTCTTGCATATTTCACAAAGTCCTAGTCCATGTTTTCGGGCCATGCTTCTAGTTGTTTCTCCCAAGCCGTCGATGTTCTGTTGGGTAGGATTTAAAATCCTGTTCATTGTCTCACAATTTTACAATTTTCCAAAGATGAATGACTGAATGGCCAACGGCCGTGCCAGTCGACAGGACCACAATGTCCGAACAGCGTCTGAGAAATGGGTTGATCGTAAAATTTGAGGTCAAAATTGGAGGCATGGTTTAACAGATTTGCTTTGGCGGGTAGAACTTTTCTATTTCACGCCACGATCTTTTAAGTTTGGTGGGTTAATGTTTTCACTTAAAAAGTTGAGCGACAGCTGGGAATATCTTGCGGTAAAACGCGCTGGCGGCCGGCCTTTGTTTTGACGTTTTGAACATATCAGTGATTTCAGCAGTAACAGCATGAAATTGAAAGGTTTGTGTTCTGAGAAATATGGAGCAATATGATACAAAGTGGCACTGCCTGACCTGAAAAAATCTATTATGATCACCGGGCATATGATTAACAATATACACACTCATCATCAGCGAAGTCAACAAACAACAGGTGTTTTAGGGATGGACCATTTGACATCCTGGGAGTCAGGAAGATTTTGGTAAAAAAAGATTCTATACGGCGGTATAAAGAAGAAACACGCATGGCATTGCAAAGTGTGGTAATTTATGTTTATGTCTCCGTGTCTGACTTGTGTGGAGTGACCCTGGTGTGTTGTGTAACTGAGAGCACGTAGCTGATTAAAGATGTAAACAAGACAGCTGATTTCTATAGTCGTAGTGGATAAAACTAAACAGTCCAAATCTTAATGCTTTTCCACTGATATGCTAAAGACAACATAAAAAACTCTTTATTTAAAGCACTTACTTGAAATTGTAAAGGAAGACAAAATACAGAAAACAATTACAATTACATTCTCGTGATCTCGATCTCCATGAACTGGCATTCCGATCACGTTGATACTGAGATAGAAGCCAAAAGCAGCAAAACTCAGCGACGATTCCGAGCTTTATTGACACAGTATGACACTTCACCTTTCTGTATCTGGGTTTAACTCCATGTATTGTCTAAATCGAGGTGTTGCCACCACTGTCTGATGCAATTACAGCTGAGCAGTAACATGAGTCAATCATAAAAAAATCAACTCGGAAAAGTTGAAACATTGTCTAGCAGACAGTCAGACATAGTCTAACACCACCACATATGTCCAATCACTGTCCAAGTCATATACTTGCTTTCAGGTGTAGTTGTTTTGACTACCGTACATCAGACCTGCTGCAAGACAATGTTTCAATTTTGGCAGAGTTGATTTCAGTGTGATCGACTTGAATTACTGCTCAGCTGATAATTACACCTGACAGTGTTAGCAACACCTCAATTTACACAATATGTCTACTTCGCGTAATGCTAATGCTTCAAACCAAACCACTGTAAGACTTGTCATGATGTGACTATGTTTTTGGGACTTACAAAAGAATCCTGTTTAGAATGCACATACCTTGAAATGAATGACTTGGATATCAAAGTGAAAAGGCCTGTGGGTTAAGTCCAACGATGACATCTTGATCAAAGCTTAATCTTCTTTGTCCATCTCTTCTAATCCAGCTGTAGCTACCATTCCAGTTTGCGTCCTCAGATGACCATTGTTGATGATTCCATTCTCTTGCACACACATACAAAAGACATTTGTTCAATCTTTGTCCCCAGTTACCATTCCCTGTTGAAAAGACAAAACAGACAGGTATGAAAACACTCCTTCAAACTGACATAATCTCTGATTAGGGACTGGTCAGTTTCTTCAGCCTGGGGGGGGGGCGGTG
>LD359654.1:38002-54836 GCA_001465055.1 Ptychodera flava | reverse complement strand
GTGATGTATTTAGAGATCAGACCTAATGCCTTGCAGCCAGCAACGAAAAAGGGCATTTTCAGGTCCTGTAGTACAGCACTTAACAGACTCTTTCCCTCTGTACCAAAGTCCTCCAGGAACTGAAGCATTTGTGCACGAAGAAAGTAGATATGTCCAGCATTTGCAAATAAGATGTTAAACCTGTTGCCTCTGTATGGTGCTAAGGGAAGACTGTGCATGTGGTGCGTATCAAGGAAATCCTGCATGAAAGTTTTGAAGGTACCATGACATCCACTTTTTTCGTCGCCACGGCGCGCAAAAGCCTTACACGCTGTCCTTATCAGTCGGTGTGTGCCAGGTTCAGATTGACGGTGGAATTCTGGTGCTGGATTAGGAATGTTGTCATGGAAATGGCCTATTTCAGACTGAAGAAGGGCTTTTTGAGTTACTTCTGCCATGTGCACTAGTGTGTGGAAGCCACAGAAGAAGTTGTTGAGCTTGTTGATAGCTGACTGTGCTGGTTTATCGAGGTGTGCATAATTGTGTATGACATCTGGAAGTATGTTTTCTCTGTACTGTTGTATAAGACTGTTAAATTTTGTTTCAGTTGCTGCCCGGTCACTCATAGTGTTGCTGATGTTGGCTAAAATGTGTTTGGAAGTGGTGTTGGTGGTGTCTTTGGAAACATGGTCAATGTCATTGAGTATGGAAATGAACGTTTGAAGCGTGTGATCTGCAGATTTTGTGGCTAAATCGCGGAGTCCCAGTACATGATATCTGCCTTCTTGGTCTCTCGCTGCGTACGCACCATACTTGTTGCCATATTTCGATGCTTCATCTGTTTGAAGTGTGGTATGCTTCTATTTGGTGAAGTCTAGGCCTAGCTTAGTGTGCATTAGTACTGACCTCTCAATGTTCCACTTGTCCACTGTGGCAGGGGATGGTGTTTTGTTGGGGGACTTGCCAACCATCTTCAAGCAGGCTTTTACTACTTCCCCAACATGTTTTGCCGGAACATGATTTTGAAGCAGGGCATACCGGTACACACATACATGAACATCTTCTTTAAACTGGGCACCTGTTCATCAAACAATTGTACTTCTTCTTGACTGGCTTCCTGTAAAATGACGTTCTCCTCTTCTAGAATCTTGACTTGTTCTTTCAGATGTCTTATTTCTTTATCTTTGTCTTGCTCAATTTCTATTCTTTCCTTCTTTTCCAATTTTATACATTTCACTCGCCAATACTCTTTTCTGGAACACACACGCTTCAACTGTTTGGTCTTTTCATGGTACCTGTTCTGCAATGTTACAGCTTTATCGGACATGTGATGAAGGTCTTCTTCATGTCCTATAATTTTTTCCTGCATACTTAAAGAACTTGTTTGTAAGTGTGATACATCTGTTGCTAAGGATGAAGCAACATCTGTATAGGTTTCTTTCAACAAAGATGAATTGTCTTGTGGCACAAAAGGTAGAGAACGTTTATGTGCTAGTTTTTCCCCTTCTTGTTGCAGTGGTAAAATGTAGTTGGTGTGTAGAAACTCATGTAATACAGCAGCACCTTTTTTCCGGGACGTACTCTTGTTAAGTTTTTCGTATCGGTCATGCAGCCTTGTTAAAGACAATTGATAACTTTCCAGTCGGTCTGAAAATAGCGAGTTTTCTTTGTAACAGTTCCCACATGAACATTAAAATTGTAAACGATTTTCGCGTAACCACCATGCTGTATGTGGATTGCCCTCTTTCTTCATCATGTCCAAGACAAATTCATTGGTTATACCTTTGCACGATTCTGCCATAGTGTGATGTGCTATTTACTAAAGTAGGGTGGAAAAAAGGCAGGGGACAATAAACATAAATGAAATAAAATAAAATGAACTAACACAAATGAAATAAAAGAAAACAAAACAAAATAAAATAAATAGAAAACTCAATAACATGGCCAAAATAACAGGTAAAACAAATAAAATGTAACAAAAATAAATGGTGGCATATATACGCTACATTGTACCTGCAAAGTGGGTGAGTACTACTTATATCATACTTACCATTCCGCTAAAGGGGGCGTCGATAATAAAAGCTGACGCACAAGAAACGAAATTCCTTTGTTTTACTTTAATAACCCCCTCCCCCCCTCAAACGAGACAAAAGAAAACGAAACAAAAGAATTACGTTTGTCATGCGTCAGCTTTTATTATCGACTGCCCCTAAGTACCTGGCACTGTGTGCTTGTAAAAGATAACATATTTGTCAATACATAAACTGCCTTGCAGATTGATTGCCATAAAAATTATCACAGAAGTAGAAAAGGAAAAGAAACTAATCAAATTAATGTAACATATTCACCCTGAGTGCCTGTAGGTCTATATTTAACTATTTTATCAGTGCATTTAGCTGTTTGTCATATGTTTATCACTCTCCATGGGCCAAGGCACACTTGAGGGCCAATGTCATTACTCTGTGCCATGGACATACAGACAGACAGACTGACAGTCTGTCTGTCTGTATGTCCATGTTTCATACAATTGTTGGCTTGTTTTGATAACTACCGGTGTATGGGAGCGAACAGTGACATTGTTACTATTTTTTTGAATATTTTGAAGATATTTTTTGTAAACCAACAGATCTGGTTTTTGTTTCCTACAACGTGACATATAAATATGAAATATGTCGGTACAAGTATAACAAAGTTTAACAATACTGAAAAGTGTTCATCACTAAGAAGAATTTGTCTCACATCTGGAATATTTGATAATGCTAATTTTCTTCCCCATAGCATGTATAATCCATCCCAAAATTCCAATACAGTTTCAAAATCATGGAATTTTCATGGAAGTCTCATCATTTTTCATCAGTTTCATCAGTTTTCTCACAGAATGTACATTTCTCAGAATCAAACCTTGGTGGTGTCGTTTTTGACAGAATAACATTCGTTGGCATTATTATACATCTACCATTGAGAACAATAGAATTTAGCATTCCCTAAAAAAGCTGTACGGAACGCCCGTTCCATAACACTTAGTTTCAAGGCGCCCAAAGCACAAGCCCTTAAACTTCCTTGATCAGTCCCACTTCCGCGCGCTCACAAGAATGGTTTCAAGGGATCCACACTACATGTAACAATATAATTTCTGCCCCCATGAAAATGAAAATAAAATGTCGGGATGATAGACTGACACACATGATAACAATACGCAGACAGACAAAATTCTTGATAAAAATATATTTAGATTTATTTCATATAAAAATGAAACAGAATTTTTTTTTGAAATGTACTACTTCTTAGCAATTTTTAATTTTGTGAATATGTAAATGCGCGAGCTCGAGCTTCATCAGTCGGTCAATCAGATTTGCAGCACACATCAAGTTCATGTAAACGTTTCCTCAGACCACAAGTCTTGTTCTTGAACTTAATTTGTTATATATTTCTGTCAGCGATTCAAAAGCATGGATGGTGATAGTTACTCTGACGATGGCAAGTACAACTGGGATTCACTGCAGTGGCTGAGTTACAAACAGGATGCATTTTACTACAACCACAGTGCTGAATTGAGTGATGTACCCCAAACACTTCATTAAGTATGGAAACCAGTTGCCGGTACAACCGCCATAACAATGAACACCAGCCACAGCCTGAACCAACAATCAGAACCAGCAACCCTGTCATTGCCTCAACATCAAGTTCAACAAACATTTACTCCATCCGATTCCATCGCAGATAACAATATGCAGGAAATATTCCGCTAATTGGCCAAAGGTATCGCGAATAGTGACAGTGCACCCAAAGAAAACCAAGTAGACAAAGATATCCGTAAATTTGTTTATGGACAGAAAAATGAGAACACAAAGAAAAAGACAAAATATGAAGTAAATATCTTTCGACGTTTTCTGCAGCAGAACAACGAGTTCAGAGAAATCAACACCATCCCATCATCTCAATTAGACTCGTACCTTCAACATAAATTCTATTCAGTGAGGAAGTCTAACGGTGGCCTCTACGAACCCGATACCCTGTCATCCCATCATAGAAGCATTGAGGGATTTCTTAGGGAAAACAGCTATGAATTTCCATCACACAAAGTAGGGAGTTTTGCAAAGTCAAGGGAAGTCCTGAGTGCAAAAAGAAAAAGTCTTGAAAAGCTTAGGAAGGGAAAGGAAACAGACCAAATAAAAGCTGAACCATTTACAGCTACAGAAGAAGAGCTACTGTGGGAGAGTGGTCAACTTTGCGCTCACAATGCAAATCTCTCCTCAACACAGTATGATACTATAACACATTCGGTCTGTGAGGATTTAGGGACGAACACTACAAAATGAAATGGGGTGCTGTTGAACTGAAAAAATACAGAAGGCAGAGAATATCTGGAATATGCGGAACATGACACAAAAACAAGATCTTGGCAAGTAAACAACCAACAGCTGTTTAAACCTGTAATGTTCACGACAGATGACCCCTCTCGATGTCCTATAAACATGTACAAAATATTTCGACAACAATGACCGCGAACGAACTCTAACACAAGAATCTGACTATTGTATTGCAATCGACTACAGCAAACAGCTAGGAAAGCCTGTGTGGTTTAAATGCAGTAAAATTGGCATAAATACACTGGGCAGTTTAATGAGGAAAATGACCGCTGTGGCCGGTATTAGTGGTGAGAAAACAAATCACTCTGATAGAAAAACAGCCATACACACTGCCAGTCCCCGCTAAATGCAGGTATTCCACTGACTGAGACAGCCCAACTCACAGGTCATGTTAATGTGTCGAGCCTGAACCATTAATGCAACCCTGAACAAATAGAAGTGAGAAGCTATGTCTGATACACTAACATCGGCAGTGGCCAAACGTCCATTGCATGAAATAGCCCAAAACATCAACGACTCAACTTCTCAGATGCAAGCATCTACTCACCGGCCAAACGTACCTTCAAGTTCCATCCAACACAGCCAAACAACATCATGTGCTTCTGTTGACTCAGCTTTGGAAGTGATGTTCAGTGGCTGGCAACCTTGAGTGGATGCAATTTTTCATTTGCCATCACTATCAACACGGCATCTTCGCCAAAATCACCCAAGCGATGGCAAATGCATCCATATGTAATTTATGACAACGACGACAGTGAGTGATTTTGATTTTCGTAATGATGATAGATTTTTACAAATAGTTCAGTTTTGTCATAAATAAATAAATTAATTGAGCCATGATTTCATTTACTATACTTCTGTGTCATGATTATTTGAGTACATCTGTGTCACGGGTAGAGTGCTTGCATGGACATGGGTAAAAGGGTATGTGATATTGTTAACATATGACACTGAGGTCGACTCTCCCACTTCATCCTGGGTGCTGATAGGGAGGTTGTATTGAATTACAAAATGTCAATTTCCATCATTGTAAGGTTGTGATTAGCACAAACTGATACATGAGCAAAAGGATAGCTATTTTATGTAGTATAAGGCAAGCACTAAATATTATTTTTCGACAACTATTTTCAGTTACATTGCATCATGTAGTCATAGCATAGACATAACAGCTACTGCTGTTGTTGACTTCTGAGCAGGAGCCCGGCATTTTCTGAATTTGTTTACAAAACCAACACAGATTAGGATTAAATTCACACCTGGAGGTTCATGCTGTCGTTTGTACAATGATTTGATTCACAGTGATTTTCAATGCACAAGCAAACATTTCTTGTCATTCCTTTCAAACTCACCAAAAAGTATTTGTAGAGTATATCAGGTTTCAAAACTAAGCATTCTAATTGAACATTTATGTATTAATAATTTCAAAAATGTTGGTTTTGTATTTTCTTTATTGAAACAAAGTCAAAAACTTAGATTTTCTGGAGCTCTGTCCCAGTTTTGCTTGGTTGAACCCATCTTGCACTCTTTGATACAGGAGAACTACATTATCATGATTATGGTTTAGACTTGTCAGGATTGTCTAATATGTGTATTCACTGTTGTTATTATTCTGGAAGTTGTAACTTTTGTTGATTATTTCACTATTTGGTAGCTTCTTGTTCTACTCCAGTCCAAAACATGTTAAAACACCTACTGTTCATCAGCTTTCATAAACAGCATTGATCTATATATGTGTAGAATTCACTGTTCTTGTTTTACAAAGTTAATGTATTCTAGTCTGGGCCAGAATTCACATTCAGTCAAGAACAACAATGCATTTTATGAGTTGACAAGTTGAACATGGTGTGTTGTGACATGCCTAGTCAGTAGACAAAGAAATTGTAGGTGACATATATAGACAAAAATGTTGAAAAAACTGTCTAAATGTTCACTAGGGTAAATTGAGTGCAAGTCAGGAAAGGATTTCAGTCCTCAACAATGACAATGTTTGCCACACGCATCCTTCACTGGCAAGCTCAGACTGGTAAGCTGTAGGAAGTACCATGGAACAAAAAAACTGTACTGGTTTAATTTTACAATGTGATCAGTATTGTGTTTTTTATGGTAAATGCAAGTTCATGTTCTATTCCCAAAAGCATTTTATGTTACCCGTGGTTAAACTCAGCAAAACTACAAATTTGAATGTAAATAAAATTCACTGTTATTGTTTACATTTAAAGTCATGTTGGGACTAGAATTCTCTGGACAACATTAACAATGCAATTTACAAACTTGATGGACAGGATGAGCTGCTAGCTGAACTGTGTCTCTCAACATACACTTGGGAGTAAAGTGAAAAAGTGTACTTTACATTCAGAACAAAACTAGCGAAAAAATCATCACAAAAAGTGGCCATGTAAAGTTAGTGGCCATTTAAAGGTATACTGTCACCCGTTCCAATTTTGCCACAGTTACCATGGAAAGAGAAAATCTAACCAATCATAGATTTTAAGCAGGTGGCCGCTTTTTTAAAACAGTGCCCTCACATGGGCATTTTGAATACCAAGGAATGCCCCTTTGCCCATATATGGGTATATTTAGATTACTGGTGACTGTATACCTTTAAAGTAAATGCTGGAAAAATTGTGAAAAGTATTGGTAAATAGACCTTTTATCATGAAAGAGTTGATTCTACATATATTTTGTCAATGTCCCTGATGTGAAAGTTATCATCTTTTGCACTAGTTGACAAAAAACCCAAACATCAGCTTTTGATATTCCAAATCCTCTGTGTACTAGTGGATTAAAATGATATTATGACTTTTTAAATGATTTACATTTACCTCGATTTTGAATATGTCTGATCATTGTATTGCAGGCTGGTTTTTATCATGGTTGAAGGGTTGAATGGTGACAATGAATGAAGACAATGAATAAATCAAGGTTGCTGTGTATGACCACTTGACAATATCAGATTCTCTGACCTGTAGTTTGAAATTCTCATCAATTGAAATTGGTAGGTCAAGTGTGACAGTGAATATTTAAGGTGTGAACAATCTATTCCAAAGGTTGTTAATTCATCTGTGCCAGAGTTTCTAAAATCTTTGTTGTGTATGCAATTGACTATTGCAGTACGCATTCATGATATGATTCTCATTATTGATGATAAAAAACTATTGGTTGTATCCTCAAAATATAGAAATATTCTGTTAGAGCTGGAACAAAGTGGTGCCTATTTATTACATGCCTCGATGTGAGTGCAAATCAGTGCATTCATTTGAATAGGAATATCTGGGCAGGTAGAAGGCTGGTTAATGAATTACTGACCGGTTTTCATGGTTACCCGGGCCTGTGAAGCTCTTCGACGTTTTAGTCGTCAAAGTAGACACTTAATGCTAGATGTTAAATATTCATGCTTGCACTGCTATTTTGACTTTTGTTAAATCTGTTTGATACTGGTCGATAATGGTAAAATTGTTTGAAAATGCCCTGTATGTAACTAAATGTCATATAGCATTAACTGTGAAGAGGCAAGTAATAAAAATATTATTGCCTGCATATATGGCTTTAAGTGTCCTCGCAGCAAGAGACAATTTGCCCTCCTGGCTCAGGCATATTGTCACCTGCTCTCGGGCACATAAACCTATAAGCTTAGCAAGAACTTAACTATGAAAGGGTATTGTGTTGCAAATATTCTTGATTTACAAGTCAAACTAGTAATTGGATGAGCATTCAATTAATACACCCATGTACATGTATGTAACCTACTGGTATATCATATAGATTCATTGAACAGTAAGTTTCAGTTTCAATGGCTGCAGAATATAGAGTTTATGTTCATGTGGAGTCCAATAGCTCTAGGTCACGGTCCCTCTAGTTGTTATTGGGTGCTTTTTTGACCTTTGACCTCACAGGTTTTTTGTAAATACTGGGAAAACAAGACAAAATCACCTCTCATTGATGATGGTCAGTCCAAACCTTTGAGTTTAGCTGCACTGCACATACACACATTGAATTTTTGTTCTCTAGAGTCAGTGTCTCATCTACATGCACTCATGCAACAAAATGTATTACAAGGCAATCTAAAACTTTTAAATTAACTTTCCTTGTGAAAGTTGAAAAAGGTGTTTAATTATAAGGTTTATTTACAAAATATGGGACTTTTATCCTTGTATACCATACACTTTGGTATTGTCCTAGACTCTACATGTCTCTGACAATATCTCTGTTGTAAGATGTATTCAAACATCAATCTCAGTATATATTTTGTGAATAACCTATTGTTTAAGTTAACACCCATGAGGAGACAAGTTGCAATCAGACCCTTGTTTCCATGAAGTTTAATTGATATGAACAGAATGAAAATTTCATTTCTGATTATAAATTTACAGGATTTAGTGTTAATTGGCAGAGAGACAAGTGAGTTTTGTTACAAACAGACCAAACTCCAGCTAATATGATTGAATAAAGTGATGAATTCGATTCTAACTTTCAGTTATCTTATTCTGTTTTTGAAGGATTTTATGATACACTGTCATCCTGTTCTCCAAGACAACTTTGAAATCCAGGAAGAATTCAGAAAGCTGCCTTTAGATCCCACCAAGCCAGTCTCTTACACAATCCCATTATTTCATCAATCATTTGACCTCATGGAGGTGTTGTCAATATAGTTTTATGCAGGATCAATCAAAAAACATCGGGTGAGTGTATGTTTGACCAAGTGGTATTTTAAAATTTATCTTTAGATAGAAGGCAGAGAGAGGGAGTAGAAGGCAGAGAGAGAGAGAGAGAGAGAGAGAAATGCACTTTGTCACCATCAGAGTATATACTTGCACTTTTATTGTACGTTAAACATCCTAGTTGTTCCCATTTTTGATAAAACATCTCCATTTCTGATATCAGCTCTCATAAGTTTTTCATTTTGCTGATGAAATGGCTAAAAGTCTTCCTAGTGGGACTCCAATACTACCCTAGCATTTCTGTAAAACTGATATTACTATGGATCCTGATTGAAATCAGTTCAGCAGATTCCTCATATCTCTTTTCCACTCCAGAATTTCAAAATGAACTTTATCAAATTTTGTCCTTTCTGGTAAAATTTTGCATTTTTCACTGTAATTCAAATATAGCCATAGCTCATTCTCTGATACAGGTACTTTTTAATTTTTCCAGTTTGGTTTGCATATTACTATGGATATAGTCTACTTCAAGTATTTGATGATGCTTACCTGGTGTCAAAACAGGCACCAACCCATGTCATAGATTTGTTGAAGTTCCCTCTCTCTCTAACTGTCATAGACCGTAGATGTCAACTTTTTGTTCACTATTGTAAGTTTTATTGCAACACTAAGCTGTACAGTCTGTTCAGGTCAAGTTCAATGACAATGTGAGCAGATACAGTACCAGCATCACATAACTTGTAACCGCATTTTACGGTATGCGGCAAACCTGCGGTAACTGTGCGGTAGCATTGTTCTCTGCTGCAAGGTCTGCGGTATCTATTGTCTCATGCCCACTTCCCATTGTTTTATTGCCGCAAACACTGCGGCAACACGTTTGTGGGGACTCACTGACACCTCAAAAATGCTGCGGTAAAACCTTATTGTGATCGCATTCTGTTGTTCTGAATGTTGAAACTTGTGCGGCAACTGAATGATTGACAGCTGTACATTGCCAGTATCCTATTGGTTTACATTCTATCTTTGTAAGATTGTCGAAAAGTTTTACCTCATTTTGTCAGACCTTTTGATTCAACATTACAAGTTATATTCTGTATTAAGGCAGAACGCACCTCAGGGAGAGATATTCAGACTCTCAAACTTTTACAATTTTTTTATATCTACCACTTCTAGGGGTTCATTTCAAAGCTCTTCAAAGCTCTCAGTGTAAGAAAAATTTTCAACGTGTTAGTTTGTCTCCACGTACAAGTTAACATAGGGATGGTGGCCATTTTAAATTGCAAATATCACAAAATCTTGGGTAATTTGTTTCTCTAGTACCAAAATTTGCAAAGTGACCCTTGATATATATTCTTGATTTTGAAAGAAAATGGTTGAAATATTCCTTGAGGAAAGTTTGAGAAAAAGTTTGTCTTTTACTTTCAAGGCACATACTATCTTATCAGCATTCTTTCTTAGATTGAAATGTATGAGACGTTTTCATTCTTTTGCAGGTCAAAAGATCATTTATTCAAAAGAGTAAGTTGCAGCACCAGTGTTTATCAAGCATGATCCTGTTATCTGTAACCTGTATCAGATATGGTTCAGCTTTAATAAAAAACCTCTTCAATGTAAGTGATAATATGTGTTGTGTGATCTTTTCATATCAAATAACAAGAAACATCCATGTCTGTGAAACCATTCTGCTTTATTATAGATGTACAATGTGAAGTTACTTGAAAATGAATTGATATTGAATGTGATTCAAATTATTTAATTGTCACACTTTGGTAGGGAATATCTTCCAGGGTATACTTAAAGTCACTATTTTGTCTGGAGATCAATTCCTGACAGGAAATGTGTGCAGAATTTCTGCTTATATGTCAAGCTAAAAAAATATGCATGTTTCAGTAAATAACATGTAAATTTCTCTGATTTTATCACATTGCCTTGTTTGCTAGACAACATCTAATATCTGCCGTACACTCATCTACCATCAAACGGATGGCAAAGTTAGTTTCAGGGGCATTGCAATATGAAACCATGGCTTGTTTGCAATTCTAGCTTGAAAGCAGGGCCACTCTCAGCTTAATTTTGTTTGGCACAAAGAAGACCAGTGTAACTTTAAGACATCTGAATTCATTTATCTGCTGCAGCTTTGATTTGGAACTGCAACAGCTCTCATCAGCCTTCATGTAGAGCTGTAGACCAAACTCTGAGGGCCACGTGCAGTGTTAGCATGCAAACTGAAGTTCACTCAAATCTTAGCAGTTAAAAACACATTTGTTCAACAATTGAGTGGTGGAAAACTCTGTGGAGCTGAAATGTATCACAGACTAGCTCACATCCATATTCTCTTAGCACAAAGCCTATACAGTCAACGTTAATAATGTGGTATTTTTGATAGTGTTCTAAGCTTTTCAATGGCACAGACACTCGTTGATTAAATTCCATTATAGGATCAAAATAGACCACATTCATCAATTGAATTGCTCGATATACCTCCAACATTTAATATCAAACTCTGATACTTGCCAACTTAGGATTTATTGCCATATTTGGGCAAATAACCTCTTTCTTCTTTACTTTGAACAACTGTCTCATCCCTTACAAAATTTTCTTCGGATTATTTTTAAAGTGCCAAGAGCAGTAATGTGTCACCATCAAAGTTAAATAAGACTTTAGAACATGTGCCTCTACATTTTGTGAGGATTTGATATTAAAAGTAAATTGACTTAGAGTGTTTTGAATAAGGTTAGACTTTTCAAATTGCATTTTTAACAACTTTTTGTCCTGTTTGGTTTATATTTGACAGGTACAGTACCAATTAAGATTCTGGCACTTGAAATGACTGAAAACATTGCATCATCACATACCTACATTCACATGCCTGTGCTTCTTTGAGATAGTTTTTAAACATACAGATATAGTTTGTTGTTTTTCAATTTCACTTTATAATTCATTTCTTGTATTCATAAAAGAGATGCAATCATACATGTATACAGTAGTCTTTATTTTCATTTTTCATTTTTTGTCTTCTTTCTCAGTTCCACTGTTGCAACTTGAAGCTGAGTTAGGCTGCTTGGTTTCTGTCCAACAACACCTGGAAAGACCAGAAATGAGCTCCATGCATCCACCCAGAACTGGCCAGGTATGCACAGACAAGCTTCTTCAGTCTGTTCATATTTTATAATTTCCCATTGTAATTGGAAGGAACAATATCATCAAACGTTACAAATTTCTCATTTTACTTTGCATTGCCTATAACCATGCTAGACTTTGCACCTTTTTCGGTCAGTCAAAGTTTTGCATCTTTTTTTCTCCCAGTGAAAGTTAAATACTTCCATTCTTTGCAACCTTTTGAAATTTTCCAACACATTTTATGTTTGTCACATGGTATGATAAAATTCTCCATATAATCAAGTAACGTGGATACCAACAGTCAAGCTTTGCATCAAGTAATAAATGGAAATGTCCTCTGTGTAACTGTCATTGGAAAGAAAGAAATGCTGAATAGTAACATGTATAATTCTTTATCTGTATTATTTGAATCTAATGTCACTGTCAGTGACAAAGACCTGATCAGACTGATTATTGCCATCCATGTGACCATAAGATTGCATAGAAATGGTAAATATGAATGATTTCATTAAAATTTCCCCACTTAAGCAGCCACTATTGAGCAAACTTGCTCTACAGCACAGCATGGCACAACCTGATCAGAGGTGTGGGAAGAAATTCTTTGTTTTTGTTTTTTTATTGGGGTGGGGGGGTGGGGGGTGGGGCAAGCGTTAACAATTTTCTGGTGATTGCTTTACAATAAAAGATTAAAATGAATAAATTAGATAAATAATTCAAATAGGTAGAAAACTATCAATATTAAGTGTAAAATATAATAATGAAAGCTCTATCACTGTCTCTAATGTTTGGCAATTCTTTCAGTATTATGTTTTGTGTATTAGAGGGACAAATTAAAGTCAGCTATTTTTCATGAATTTTGTTTAATATGAGATACTACTTATTTCGTTTGACATGTTGAAATATACTGAACGAATGGGTAACCATGCAGATATTCCACCCCACTTTTAGACAAATTAAATAAAACCATCTGCAGCCTTTGAAACCACATCATTGTAGAATGTGTGGAATGTTTCCTACCTTTCTTAGCCTTTCAAGATAATGTTTTGTCAATTCCTTTGCTGTCACTGCTTCAGCAAGCTGCAGTTATATCTTTTGACTGAAGTGTAATAGATACCTGCTCTGTTGCACCAAACACTGCGTAGGCAAGTCTGAGGCCAAAGCATGACGAAAATCGTACAAGTTAATGTCTCAATACACCGCCAGTCCTTTGACCATACTCATCATTTTTTTCACGATTGACCTGTCCCATAGTACATAAGAGAGCATCATAGTTGGTCAAAATAGCATTGATAGCTCCAGTTCTTACTGTCCACGTCATAGGGAATAGAAGCGTTTGGTTTAAATGCAGACATGTTTTTCTGTGTTTGGTATATTTGAACAAATACTTCTACATCTTTCCTCTTACATATCATCTGTGCATTTCAGCATAGAAAAAGTAAAATGTTTGAGTCTAATATCAGAAAGTCCTACCTGCAATAATAGGAAGTGCTAGCTGTTCCAATGTATAATACTATGCAAGGTTACTAAATTCACTTTCTATTTTGGGGTTAACTGGCAAAATATGGCTAAAACTTACATGTAAACCCAGGTAAATGTCACCATGGTTCTCTTTGGTACCAGTATATCAATGTAGTGTTATTAAGGGGTGGTAGAAATATTACCTCGATTCCAAAATCATTTACCAATGTTCCCTTAATTACCTTAGCAATAACACTGATGTTGTGGCTGGAAGCCAGACAGACAATCAGCAACATACCCGGTAGTATTGTGTGTCATACAGACATTTGGTTCTGTATTAGTGAACACCACTTGATTATGTTTGGACAGATGTGATGTTGTCACTTCAAGTAATTTCAGTGTTAACATCTACAATATAAAATACCAGTCCCTCACTATAATCACTGAACAATATATAGAGCTTTATGACTATTAACATCGCTGGGTTGCTAACTTTATGGCTTACAACCACGGACGCTATAATTACATAACACTAAGGCTAACTTACAGAGACCAGTTTCACAAGTTTCCTCTCTGGCTTGACCGCAAGCTCAGCCTCGATAATGTCCATCATTTTCAACTGTTGTTGTATAGAATATTTGGGCTCGTTATCAGCATCATCATCGCAACATGAACCTTCCCTGCACTTGATTATTTCGTCTATGCTATACATCGTTTTTTTTCCAATAAATAGTCATTTCATCTACCATATCATGTCCCATTATTAGCTAGAATTTGTATAGTATCTGTGGAACATGTATCTGTGGAAAGAAAACTAATTTTGTAAATGAGCCTTACAGTGCATGTACCCCGGTATATAACTTTAGGATCACTTACCACATATGCTGCATGTAATGTAACTTTAATCAATGGCAGCCTTATAATCAAGAAAGTCAATGCATCAAAATTAATCCATCATTACAAGAGTAATAAAAAGATGATATCCAGAGGTTAGTGCAATGCAGTTTGTAACTAGACATAAAACTTTATTGACAGTCTTCACTTGCCATTTGCTTTGCCCCTTTGTGTGTGATTCTGAAGAAATTTGTTAGCCTATTACATGACATATTACCAACCGGTACAGGGATACAGGTTGCACAACTGGTGAGGGAGCACATTATACTAGTGCAAAATGTCCCTGACCTTTCATTGAACTAATGATTTTCATGACTAGCAAATTTGTGCTGACACGCCCATTGTTTTTGTTAGTTTTTTCTTCATCCCTGAGCTGAGTCAGTCTAAATTTGACAGGGGCTCAGTGCCTTCTACAGGGTGCACCATTGTGCGAATCCCCTATAATCCAATCCTCCCTCAAATAATTACAAATGCCAGACATGTAGCCTACTTCTACAATGAGGTTTAAAATTAAGATTTTAGTATTTATTTGGATTACAGTCCATGATTACTGTCTGTGTGTAACATCACCGTTGATATAATCCTCTATCTGTAGCCACTAGTACTGTAAAAGAGATACAAGATTCCCATCTGCTGAAGGATGCCATACAGCTGTATACTATTAACTAAATGTTTGCCTATATATTACTTGCCTAGACCCTATACATCGCTTAAGACCTCAATGCCTCCGACCCCACTCCATCTAGCCTCGAGGTCTATTTTTAGCACCTAGCATAAAAAACAGCTCATTTGAAAGTGAATGGTCTCCAGGAGAGACGATGATGTCAGTGGCGTCCCTTTGAAACTCAATCAGCCCAAATGTTCCTCACATGATTGGCCAATGATTAAATAGGTGTTGCTCATAAACTAGCCAGAGAAGGTTCAGTTTATGAGCTACTTTATGAGCAACACCCAATTTATCATTGGCCAATCATGTGAGGAATATTTGGCCTGACCATTCATTAGGAATTTTGACCTAGTGTTATTGTATGATGGATGGGTATGATTATGATTATTTAGAGGTTTTGTAGTGCCTGTCAAAATTATCTACAGAAATTACCTGCATAAGCTTGATCGGCCTGTTGACAACAGATGCTGCCTGGACATGAGTTCTTTTGACCCCATATTTACGCACAGCAGACGTGTCCTTAAAATAGATGTTCTTGTATTTTCTTCGCTAGTTACGGATCCAATTGCAAAGCCGTTGCTTGACTGTTGCCTGTGCAAACAAAAAAGTTTTGTTATGTACATGCAATTGCAAAAACAGTGCAACTTAAATATTAAGGGTTAAAGGCCAAGCCATTTGAGAAGAACAATACTCACAAAAATTCACTGTTCTCCATGATTCTGAGAAGAGCAGAGCGACCAATCCCAGATATCATGAGTAAACCCATACCCTGTATGTCCACCTGAGGTACTTGTAATTGAATTGCATACCCATTTTCTAAGCAATCTGACTATTATAGTTATCGAGGTTTTTTTTCAATTTTCACATTGTTTGCATATTTTTGGTACTGTCACTTTATTTGAACAAAATTCCATCTACAGCACAGCATGCTTCTGCACACTAATTACAAAAGGTGAAAGGTGCGGTGGTTCTCAAGCTTTTGAAGTTGACAAAAAAACACACAGACCAGTGTTTCATTCAGGAAAACATCACCCCACCCCACCCCACCCCAGAATATTGGGGTGGGGGTTCCACCCTGTTTGTGTGTTCTGTTTGTATCTCTCTGGTGTCACTGATATAATTTCATGGGGCACTGGTACTTGTCCCTTGTTCACTAAGTGCTAGGGGGAGAGCCCAAAATGTCAACATATAGCTGCTGAAATGGAATCCGTAAGGATGGTCATCTAAAACGATAGCTGTTAACATATTTTGATGTTAATGGCATAAAAGAACTTTCTACAAACTCATAAAACAGCAAAGCAAAACACAATCTCAAAATTCAACTACTGAACTCATTATAAATGACAAGATATTTACAAATAACAATATCTGTGAAGGCTGGCAATCCTATTTTTCCTCTCTTGCATTACCCAAAGACATGGAACAATTTGACAGTCATTACGCTAACCAAGTGGAATTTGACACAAATCTGATTGAAATTTTAGCAGGCGAAAATTACTCTATGCCTGACCCAGTCTCTACCAAGGAAGTCCAGAAGATATTATATATGATGCAATCAAATAAAGCGCTTGATAACAACAGATTATCGATTGAACATTTCAAATATGGAGGTGATAAATTGACCTCTAACCTTACAGCAATCATCAACTATATTCTCAAGTCTTCCAAGATACCTGATTCTCTAAAAA
>LD359644.1:0-27219 GCA_001465055.1 Ptychodera flava | reverse complement strand
CAAGCTATGCGTAAGCTTACCACAACATGTTGTGGTAAACTTACCGGGCAATTATGAAGACTTTACCAGAACTGTTCGCCGCAAGGCTATAATTTTCGTAAGGGTTACTTCTTGCACATAACTGTAGAGTGTTTGATAGGCGTCTGCTTGTACATACTTTAGCAGCATGTAACATGCTGGAGATGTTTTCATCTGTTGTAGACGGGTTTACAGATAGTTTGACTCTTTTCAGAAATTTACATCCAGGTAGGCATTCATATGCACAAGAAAGTTTAGTGGCAGACTTTGTTGGAAAATCATACAATGCTCACAATGCAATTGATGATGTGAAAGCATTGCAAACTCTACATACACAGTGTGCTATTCATGCTGAACAATTGTTACAGCATAGCTTTACAGTTTCATATATTGTTAAATCAATTGAGATCACTCTGCTGAAAAAGAAAAATACCGCAATTATATGGTATCGCTCACATTTTATCAGAATTGGTACATACCAGTATGGGTACCAAAGATCAACCAGAAAAACAAGAATGACAAAAGCAAGTAAGGTCTGCAACTTAGGTACTGGAGGTCATCTTTAGGAACATGCATATCAATTTCTATAGCAATGGGACAAGCAGATCCTACATACATAAGCAAATGTCAACAAAAAATTAGCCAGAGAACATTGGCGTTTTCTACTGTGCACGTGACAAGTACCACCAAGAGTGATGATGTCTCAATAGAGTTCACGTTTTGGGGCGATGTTGACACGACGACAGAACTTGACATATATAATGATAATTAATTGTAAATTTTGCGTTTGCCTAACTTTGGTAGTGTCACAATGTTATAGAAATATGCATGTAAGTATATCGATATGATAAAGTACAGCTCTACAAAAGATCGTGTGATTGATTTTTCTCACCCACATACATGTATGTCAGTGCCGCGCCGTGTGCTCCCACTGTGTACGTTCGATCGATCGAGCGTCCAGACCACGTACACCGATCTGGTTGTGTTCACCGCATGCCTGACAGCGTTTCCGCAGTCCTCTCCCCGTTGCATTTTGTTACATTTTTCATGTTAAAAGGCGAGGTATCTGCACGATATATTTATTGGAAAGCTTTGCCCACTTCATTATCATCCACCACTGCAGAAGTTCGGCAACTGTCTTGCCCCTCAGTCTGATCTTGCATGGCCATGTCAACGCGAAGATCGACGCGTCGTAAATGAGACCATGCCATTTATGATGGAGACTGCAGTTTTTCTTTGTTTCCAAAAAATGCATATTTGACCTGAAGGATATAGATTATCAATTAATGCTAACAGATCTAAGTTATTTCCTTGCGGAGGGACTACGGCCCGGTTCACATTACAAAGCGTGAGGTCCGCACGGTGTTAGTTACTAAGGTCGGTGTTGCCCGAGGAAACACCGCTGGCTAGCGAAGTTGATCATCACACAGTGGCGACGTTGGTGTTTTCGCAACAAACTGTAGAAACAGTCGACAGTCTGCCTCCTCGACGTGGCCGTGGTGCATTAGTCGCGTGTCACTCTTTTATCTGGTTCCATCTTTCGATCTGACCAAGCATTGTTTATTTTGCCGACATTTTGGCTAATTTCTTCCATTTTTACTAGGCTGAATCAGTCGGCAGAGACCCAGGGCGCGGGCAGAGACCTGACCACTTGGGCACATAGCTGACAATGAGATGCAAATGATATGCGGTCAAGGTCTCCTCAACTAGCTTTCAGCTGGTTCTTCACTTTCTACTATTTTTATAGTATTTTTTACAAAGGCACAGACTTATTCTACCTGCAACTTAAAACCGATAGTGATTTTGTAGCTCATTCTTTACTATTTTTCATAGTTTTTGGCAGCCGGTAACAGACACTTCATGTTCGTGTCGGCTACATGGACGATCTGCCACCGCTTGCCCGTGGGAAGGCTAGCTAGGCATGTTGATACGATGTTGCAATTTTGCAAACCGTTACCATGCACCAAACACGCATGCGTACATATAGTAAAAATGGCGTTTCAAATTTTGCGCTTTACTCTCGCAAACAGTACATACCAAAACAGCAATTTATTTGGTAATTAAATCAATTTACTCAAATTAGAGCCATCCACGTGTTCCTGTTAATGGTCGAATCTGCAAATGAAATTGTTATGGATTTTTCTAGATAGTCAAAACTTCGAAATATGAAGGTCAATTCTGATCCATATTGCAACTTTAAAATGAGAAAAATAACCAAAAAATTCAGCAAAAATATAAAATTCAAGATATCTTCACGATATTCATCAAACTGGTTTTGATCAACCTTAGTAACCTTATACCAAATATCAAAGATATCAGATTAGTTATTCTTGAAATAAAAAAAATTTTGACCAAAAATTCGGAAAATTGCCCCAAAATTTCAAATACAAAAATTTCAATTCAATTTGTATACACTTGACTGAGGTCATCCTGAGGAACATGTATACCAACTTTCAAAGCAATCAGATGAGTGGTTTCAGAGTTAAACATTTTTTGACTAAAAATTGAAAAAACTACCTGAAAAATAGAAACATGCAAATTTCCTCCCAAATTTTAAATTCCTACTTTAGAATACCTAAAGGAACCTGCACACCAAGTTTCAACCCTATCTGAGCAACGATTACAGCTTGTTTCCCCCTCATTTGCATATTTTTGACACTGACAAGTTCATTTGAACAAATTGACATCTCCACCCCTAGGTGCACCTGTACACCAAATACTAAAACAGTAGGTTTTGCCGTTTAGCTGTTTTTGACGTTGACGGACATACATACATACATACATACATACATACATACATACATACATACAGACATGCAATTGAACTGATTCAGCTTATACGATTACCTCACATTGATATACCAAAAGTGAGCTAAAAATGTATCCTCTTTTGACCCACTTGTTCAAGGCAATGTTTTAAGTAAAGGCATAGCTGAAAGAATATCAGCATCAGGTCTGTGTGTAGATCATTTGAAACTTGCATACCTCTTAGATAGTCAAAATGGTATTTATAATTTATCTTCTGAGAAATTCTGGAACAAACCAAGAATCACATCCAATAGCCGGATAATTGCAAATGTTACTGCTTATTTTAATTCAAACACAAAATATTCACATCTCCTTACATTTATAGATGTTTCTATTTATTGAAATGTATATGTATATTGACAATAAATTATTTTTTTTATATAAAAAATCATATTAAATAATATATTCAAATAAAGTACACTATCAATACAGAGAAATGTTGTTCTTGTATGATACTTTTCACAGGGGTTGAAAAAATGTGCTTATTATCCATAGTGACTGGTATTTTTATTTGTCCATAGAAAAATGAAAAGTATGACCAATTTTTCACAAAATTTTGACACTGCAAAAAATGAAGTATACGTTCATGTATGTGCAAAGTCATGTAGTTATACTGGACTATTGAAACACAGAGTATAACCTGTCATCTGAATCACACCTATAATGAGCAACTTAGGGGGTCAGAATTGCTTCACCTAAAATGGCTGCTGAAATTACTATTTTTCCACCATATTTTGTGATTTTACAGGAAAACGAGTATGGGCACCCCCATTTTTTATTGATGCATATGAAAGAGTGTCCCTTTCTTGTTATTTATCACAAGTTTTATTGATTATTTCGATATTGAGTGATATTTTTAAATACATGTAGTTATGGTGATAGAAATGTGTTTTTAGTTACAAATTTTCATTTGTTGGAGCTATTCACAAAAGATTTCTGCTAACATACGTGACCTAGTATCATGTTATTGTTATAAGTCAACTTGTATAGCAAGTTTTTATGAATTTGCAAAATTAATTTGATTTTAGTTGGAAAATATGGAATTCTTAAAAATGGTAATTTTTATGAATTTTTGGTGTTTTTAGCACAATTTTGTGAAAAAGTTTGCATTGGGACCCAATTTTTGTTTCCACTGGGGTACTTCTGCTAAATGAAAAATACCACTTTTATGAATATCCAGAATTTTTTTTGAATGGTAGTGTACCTCCTTATAGCACTTAGAATCAAAGTGAGATTTGAGTGGACACCATGGCCAATTGGTATGTAGTAGGGAGACAGTGCAGTGGCAAAGAAAATCCAATCCAATCAAACACTCGACGCAGTCACTTTTGTAGGAAGATCAAAGTATGTGCATAGAATCATCATGTTGGCTTGAGTAAATTTGAGAAATGCCTAATTATGGACACATTTATACACAGATATTGTGGTGACATTGGACACCTTTGGTGATTTGTGCTTCGGTGTCAAAATATCAAATAATATAATTATTATCTCTTACAGATGACACATAACCACCTTACACATCACAACCCATCTAATCTCTCCAATAATGAGTTAACGGGATCAATCTTCTAACCTACCTCGCTAATGGGGTGCCACAATTGAAGATATCCTGTGGTATGTTTGAAGCAAGTATGAATGGTGCCTCTTGAGCCATATAGCTTGAAATCTCTTCCTACGTATGACTGGTGTTTGTATACAAAAGATGGGGATAATGTTCTTTTGAATGCTGCCCAATCAAACACCTATTGTAAAACATAGTAAGACACAATGTTAGAAAATACATATTCTCAGTGTATGTATTCTAAAATGTCTACTTAGCTATTGATCTACAAATGAGATGCAACTTTCTTATATGGTGAAGTAGCTTAAACAGATCATACAAGACTGTGAGTACATAATGGTAGGATTACTGATGATGACTGGGCATGAGTTTTTGAATTCTCACGTACACGATAGTTTATCAGGGAGTAAATACTATCTGCTACAAACTGTTTTTCTAAATATCAAAACTCCATTCTCCACTGAACATGATTACATTCGTTGGCCAGGAGAACCATAGTAAATCCCCTCCAATATCTGCCTAATTGTCAATGTGAACACCAATCAAGGTGACCAAAGGCCAGCCATAGAAGTGACGACCAGTATCTCGGCTGTAAAGTAACATCATTGAGTTGATATCACAGATGTCACATCCATGGTGACATGTACGTTACGAGGTGAACTTTAACTGTTTATGATACTGAAATGCAAATGATATAGATATTACAAGTATGTGACAAAAAGCAGAACTCAAAGAGTTGTTCATGTTTACTGAATCTTTGAATACTGGAGAAGTAAATAACAATTCTAAACTTGTAATTTTCACTTCCCTTTGACTCAAGATGCAGCAAGTAACCCGATACCTCACAGTTAAGAATAGTCTATTCTCTCAACTGGGTTGTCTGTTTGTGCTGTTAGGCATCTACCCTTATATTATTGCAAGCGGACATTTGGAACTACTTGACGGTCTTTCGACACTGTGATAAGGGAAAAGTTATATGTATATTCCACTCCACTTACTCAAATCATTTTCTCAGTTTACTTTCAACTCAATGTCATTCGCTATGTATTCACAGACATCATATGCAAGATTTAATGACAATTAATGCCTGAAACAACAAATTTACAGGATTTTGTGACCAAATACATCAAGTCAGATCAGTAGCATGACTTTGCATATGCAGATTTACAATAATTAGGCATTTATAAAGTTTTGATTGACTAGCACAGTTTTATGGTATGAAAAACTACAGATAAACCCAATCTTGAAACTCAAAATAATACTAAAATTTCTCACCTTTAATTTGTGTTCTATTTCCACTTTGTCAGTAGCTCCAATCATCTCAAATATTAAGTGGGTAAATATTTTCACTATTCCCAATTCAATATTATGAAGTCTCTCAACAGCAAGAGATCTAAAATGTATAATAAGAATCATAAAGATTTCCAATATATCAATCATATAATCAGCCATATTCACTCTTTAAAAACCGTTAAAATGAATGTAAGACTATAATATTTACTGCCCTGATACAGAGTTTTGCATACTAAGGTTGTGTGGCAGAAGGGTCGGAGCCTGTGAGTGCTTTTACAACCAAGGTTCACAAATTCCAGATCAGGACCGTAAAGTTTTTATAATAATAGACCATAAGGAATGATATTATATAAAAACATTATCTATAGATTTGGAGGCAGGAATACATGCGATACCAGACAATTATGTCAAAATTTTAAAATTTTTTGTATAGTGATGGCAGTATCCCGTTGCATATTGATATACATAATGACCTCATTTGTTCACATGTAGAACTTGTAGAGCATGGATATTGCCTGTATGATCAGAGAAAGGAGACGTTTGAATCTTGCAATGACAAGCTATAGCTTCCTTTTTAACATTTTTTTCATTTACAGTCTGCAAGAAACACATTATAAGATCTTGGCTATGCTACCTAACTCAGGAGAATTGTCCCTTCCGACAAAGACCAGCAAATCAGGTCCAATAATCATTATCATTCAAGGTAACTAATAGTATGAAATTTCTCAGGTCCAAGGAACATAACGAAAATGACAGAGGCAATGGGGTCATCTTGAACCACAAAATAGTGGTGGTATCAGGTGTCAGGAATGGGTAAGCGTACCCTGCCAGCTAGCTGCAATGTATTTCATGTAGATATTTAACAAGTGACCTAACAGCCGATATAGCTTTGCTGTGTTTATGTAGAGAATAACTATTTTTGACACATGTTGATAAAGAAGGTGGAAATCTTTGATAGCTCAATTCAGTGGCCAGAAAAAAGTGGCTAAAATGGCTGCAAAAATACACAATTGAAGATTTCATCATACTTTGAATATATCACATCGGATCATCCCTAAGAACATGTCAACCAAAGCTATCTGATGAGTAGTTTTTCGAGAATGAAGTCTTCTGACCAAAAATGGCAACAATTGCCCCCCAAAAATAAAAATTGCAGATTTCATCATAATTTCAAAAGCTCAAATATAGTTCATCTGTAGGAACCTGCATATCGAATTTCAAAGCTATCAGACCAGTACTTTTCGAGAAACACATTTTTGACCAAAAATGAAAATCTGCCCCATTGCAAAAATACAAAATCGCAGATTTCCTCATTATTTCAATAAATATCATTTAGTTCATCTGTAGAAACCTGTATACCAAATTTTAAAGCTATCAGACCAGTACTTTTTGAGAAACACATTTTTTGACCAAAAATGGCAAAAATTGCCCAAAAATTACAAAATTGCAGATTTCATCACAATTTCAATAAATATCATTAACGTGATCTGTAGGAACCTGTATACCAAATTTCAAAGCTATCAGATGAGTAGTTTTGGAAATACACATTTTTTGACCAAATATGGCAAAAATTGCCCCAAAAATACAAAATTACAGATTTCATCAGAAACTCAATACATATCACTAAGTTCATCTATAGAAACCTGTATACCAAATTTCAAAGCTATCAGACCAGTACTTTTTGAGAAATACTTTTATTGACCAAAAATGGCAAAAATTGTCTTAAAAATGCAAATTTGCATATTTGTGCACAATTTGAATAAATCCGAAATAGATCATCCCTAGGGATATATGTACCAAATATCAAAGCTATCTGACTTTTAGTTTTGGAGAAGAAGAGTTTTAAAGATTTTTTTACCAAAAATGACAAAAATTGCCTTAAAAATACAAATATGCAAATTTCACAATGATTTGAACAAATCTGACATAAGTCACCCTAGGTAAACTGCATATCAATTTCAAAGCAATCGGACAAGTGACTTCAGAGAAGATTTTTTTACCAAAAACACCAAAAAATGCCCCAAAAATACAAATATGCAAATTTCACCACGATTTGAACAAATTTAAGTGAGGTCACCCGGAGTGACCTGCATATAAAATTTCAAAGCAATTAGACTTGCTGTTTCAGAGGAAAAGGCAATTGTTGATGGACGACGAAGGAAAATCAGCCTATTTGATAAGTAAGCTCCATGTCGCTGACAGCGGAGCTAACAAAAAGGTGTATTAAATGTAAAGAATGTATATTTTGTACACATGCATGCTCATTATTTTCGTTGCTTTCAAACAATGAATTTCAAGATTGGTTTAAATGTCAGGTTGATATTTTATGATTTCAAGAAGGTTTTATATGGTCTAAGATAAAAAATGCTGATATGTGTAGAATTGAAATATCCAATTTATTGCTTATATATTTTTTCTGATTTTTTTTTTGGAAAAATACAGAAATTTCTGTTTATTTCATGCAGTTCGCATATCACTATTTTTTTCCAATATAATGTTTCTTTTCTGAAAAAAAAATCAATTTCATACACTTTGTTTCATTCCCCTCAACCTCTAAGTAGGTCAAAAGGTCAAAAGAATAAATTAACAGTCCAAAATTAATGTGGATTGCCAAATATTATTACAATGCATGAATTTGGAAGTGCTTCATCAATTTTTTTTCTGGTATGACCTTTTGACCTACCCAAAAAAGCATGACCTTTGACATAATAGAGTGGTTATGTTCCTCAGTTCCATATTTTATGAACTGAAATGGCAATAACTAACACGACAACATAATAGGTACATTTTAGACAGATTTAACTACGTTTCAAAACATTACAGCTTGTGATGCAAAGCAATTCATTTACTCTTATTTTTGTATGGACCACGTCTTGTCACCTCAGGAACAACATGTGATGGGTGTGTTTTGATATGGTGGATTTTTACCATCATTTCAACCTTTTTGGCTGCATTGCCTGGCATGCGCTGGTAATTTCTCATTGAGTCATTTAGCACATGGTGAATAGACTCTATAAATGCCAACCCTGTTTTCATATTTTGGACCCTTCCCAACACATGGCTTTCTAGCATATGAAGTTTTGGAAACACACTTTCCTCCGGAAACACCATTCTGTAGTGAGCCATCAGTCTTGACACACTTAAGCCTGGAAAAAAAACGCATTAAAGCAATTACATACAAAGGAATTTATTATTGTCACATTATTATTAAACATGCCGTATATCATATTCATAAATGGTATTTCAAATTTTCAATAAAGTTCAACTGTGTAAATTATTGCTACTTGTTGAGTATTTTTGTTCTGATTGTCAGATGTGCTTGTTCAACAACCTGAAAACATGCCGTAATACACTGTATATAGCTTCGTTTCACTGCTAATAAGTGAATAATCAGCTTTGTTGACAAGCATAATACCAATCCATGCTAAGTACAGGAGTGCCAACCTGTAGTTGACATACAGTACAAAAATGTTGAAAATATACCAATAAATTACTGGTAGTGTCCCTTTAACATAATGGTATATAACAACAATGGTTATTTTACAGGCAAGGTTGATAAAATGGTATCAAATATACAAGTTCCATCATGGTTAAGGGAGTAGAAAGAAATAACCAAATCATGTATAGTAAAAAAGCCAAAAGTACAGCTACTTTGTATATCTGCTGTATACTCCAAATAAAACAGATTTGAACATGAACAAAAAAACAGTAAAATGTCAAACTAGATACTGAATGCACTATATTAGCATGCAAACATATACTTATCTGATTTTTCTAGTTCATACAAACAGCTGTTGTACTGAGATTGAATTAATAGAACATCCACATTCAACTGGACTAGGGTTAAAAAAAATAGTAAGAACCTGTATACAACAAAAGAATACAACAAAAGTAAATATCCATTCAAGAAATTGAAAAGAAAACTGTTGAACAATGATTGAAATTATCCATTGTAACTATAGAGCTGAAACAAATATATCTAAAATGAAGTTCAGGGTTTTCAGAAGAAATTTGCCCAGGCGGCGAAATGTAAATTATAGGTGGAGAAGGAAGCCGAGGTTGGGGTGGGGACGTCGTGTCGCAGCGGCGGCAGCATAACATTGGCAAAGTATCTTGAACAGTAATTGCAGTTTTGTTGAATGACAGTGTATTTTAAAAACAAAAACTGCTTGTGGTTTTTTTGTGTTAAGTAGAAACAATGTACCCTCTTACTCATATAATTTGTTTTGTTTGTCCTTCTTCACTGTGTCACTGTCTGATGACATTTTCCATGAGAACACAAACAGTTACAGAGACGGTCAGTACCCTAAGTTATCATCCTATGTGTTGATATTACAGTGTACTAGAATCAACAGGGAAGCAACAGTAACTTTTGTTATATTCAATAAAGAGTACTACTACTACTGGCAGATATTCCATGAATTTGGTGAAAAACTTTTTTTGTGATTAGTGCCAAACTGAATGTAGTACTGAATTTACATTTCAATTAAATGAATATGTTGTTCCTATAAAAACATGTCACACTGAAATTTTACTGGAGTCATTAGAAAATCCCAGGTAAGTAGTTCCTTTTCTCTTTCAGTTTAAAGGGACAAAGTCAGTTTTGACTTTTTTGATATCAAGAATACAGGAATACTTGCATAATAATTACACTCAGTATGCACAATGATGTCAATGCAGAAACTCAAAGTGATGATAAGTGTGAGATATACAACCACTTTGCTGTATGAAAAGAGATGATTTTATTTGTGACCTCTACATAAAGAACTGCAATTTTACACCTTACTTTCCTGTGACAAATAAACACTGCTACACCAGTCTGTACTTGAAAGGGTTATCTTTATGTACATCATCATGAAAGGAACCCCTAATCAAAATCACTTTAGAAACCTCCATGAGGTATTAACATTATGCATGGTAAGAGACAGTGGTAAGAGACAGTGGAGGACTGAACTTGATTTTCTTGTCTGTACCAGAAAATAATTAAGTGAATGTTTTATCTTGTCTGACTGTGACTACACGCTGGGAAGGTGATGGGTACAACTCAACAGTATTTCAGTATATTTCAAGTAGCCAAACAACGGAAACATTTGTTCATCATATGAAACAAAATTCATGAAAAAGGCTCAACAACTTCGTCCCTCTAATCCCTTCCACTGTCATTCTTGATTTTCTTGTCTGTTATGTACCAGAAAATAATTAAGTGAAAAAAGGCTCAACAAGAGCAACTTTGAAGCAGAGTTTCTACAATCTCTCTACAAAGCAGGGTCTAAAAAACTTGCAAGGCATTTTAACAACACGCACAGATATATCGATGATCTCAATAGTCTAGACAATCCAGACATATCAAATTACTTACATCATATTTACCCTGGTGAGTTGGAAATCAAAGAAACAACACAGGGTAGGAACTCTGCTTCATATCTTGATTAGCTACAAGTGGGTACTAATGGGTATACACACTAAGCTGTACTATGACAAAAGGGATGATTTTGATTTTGAAATCATAAATTATCCCCACTTGTCAAGTAATATTCCGTCTGCACCTGCTTATGGTGTGTACGTGTCTCAACTTCTCAGGTATTGTAGGGCTTGTGATTCCTACACTGATTTTCAACTGAGACACAGCTCATTGGCATCAAAATTTGAGACAAGGATACACAACAAAAAGACTCGTTTGGACTTTCAAAAAGTTCTACGGTCGATATAACGACATTGTGGCCAAATATGACACCTCGGTCACTCAAATGATTAACGACAGCATTCCCGGCTTTGACTTATTACAGTGATTCATATACTGTATCTTTTCATACAATATTTAGACAATTTTGGGACCAATCCTGACAGGTGTAGCATGCTAGCAGGGTACGCTTACCCATTCCGGACACCTGGTACCACCACTAACTATCAGTGGTTCAGGATGGTCCTACTTTAATTTGTAAATCTCAAATGTCCCATAGACCTGTAATGTATTACCTTGAATGGAAATAATTATTGAACTAGTTTAATGTCATATTGTCCCTTTAAGAATGAGATACACCTTTAATGATACTTATCATCCAGTATTTCTCAGTATTACTCAGTGAAGGTGATGTTTTTGACCCAATGAATAGTATATGTTTTCTGTAAGCTCTATATCCGAAGAATTAAAGAAAATGTGTTTGTTTTCCAACATATACTGTATGGTTTTTTGGTCAAAAATGTGAGTTTTTAGTTTTTTGTCAAAAAGAATTAGTATAGAGGGAGTCGGCTAATTGGTCTGTAAGCAGCAATCAACAACAGAGTATCTTAGGAATAAAACTGTGTCTCAGAACTGTTAAAATTTGTTTAATTTTTTGTACAATGGGGTGCGAAAGTGACAAACCTTGGTTTAAATAAATAACCAGGGTTGTCACTTTCACATCCTATTGTACAAAAAACTAAATGGAATTTAAAATTTCTGAAACACGGTTTTATTCCCAAGATGCTTTACTGTTGATTGCTATTTACAGATTACCAATCCGCTCAGCCCCATCCTATACTGAAACTTTTTAAAGTAAAAAACCTAAAACATGTATTTTTGACCAAAACACACAGATATTTTGGAAAATAAACATGTTTTCTATAATTTTCAGATGTAGGGCTTACAGGAAACATACTTTATTCTGTTACAATCATCATCTTCACTGAGAAATACTGGATTCAAAATAAGTTTCATTAAAGATGTATCTCATCCTTAATCCCATCCACTGTCACTATCTTCAGTCAGCTCATCATTAAGTAGGTTCAAAATTTTGAGGGCATGGCTATGCTCCTCTGCCACTGTGCTGATTTCGTCTGTTTGATCTGTCATGCTGTCAGTTTGTGTACCAACATCATCTGTATCGGGGACAGTCTGATCCACATGACACTGTGATCTTGAGGCTATCGGTGCATATGGTATTTTCCTTCTCTTTTTGGCCAAATTCCACTGTTCTACTGCAGTGCTGATGATGGCATCACACTCAGCTGTGTACAACTCTGGGCCATTTATAGAGATTTGCATTAATGCTTGCAGGATGTCACCAAGTAATCGACTTCGCATCCGTGTCTTTATCAGTTTTACTTTACTGGCACCACGTTCAGGCCATGCATTCGATATTGGCAAAGACAGTAGAGCTTGGCAGACCTTCACTAATTCTGGAAATAGATGTCCATATGACCACTTCATCTTCAGAATTTGAGAGGCACACCATTCTGTTGGGGGTAACATTTGCCTTCTGCAAGTTCTCTGGCATGTTCTTCCTCATGGAAATTATGTCGTATTTCAATTTCTTCCATTCAGCTTTCATTTGTGTGCATTTAGCATCATGGGACTCTGTATCACCATGAAAATGCTCTGCCAAAATAGATGCAATATACCATACTCTCCAAATAGAGGAGATGCTTTGTCTGGTATAGACATAGGATCAAATATGGAGAAGGCCTGTAAAACTGGCAAGGCCGGCATTCTCAAGACGATTGTCAATGTTCTGGCTGAGGGCATACAATACCGCTGGAGCTGATTGTGAAGGTGAGCAATTGAGTCATCTGTATAACTGATGTCTTCATGCAACAAACTGAAACGTCCATCAGCAGCTAGATCCTGTTGCAACTGTTGGATTGGCAGTTTGTCTTCCAATAAACTGAACAGCCTGTCTTTTGTTCTGGATATGGCTGGGGCAATGCTGGCAAAATTGATTGTACCGCGTTGAAAAGCTTCAGATCAGCCAATATTGGTAATACTGATCTAAGAATATAAACAGTGCCAAGAAACTTGACATTGTTCATTTTCTTAAGGAGTCCATAGGCAGTTGGATCTGACTTTAACTTCCTCAAAGTATGTAAAATCGCTGCAATATCTTCATGCACAGACTTTATGGCACTGTCAAATGACAGCCATCTTGTTTGGCATGCTTTTTTCAGTCTCTTTGATACAGAGGTATGAGCACTGCTAGACAGTTTTAGGTCTTTTAGATCTTCTCGGCACTTGAGGTGAGCTGCTAGCTATCCACTTCACTTTTAGAAAAAAGTTATGCTACCATGTAAAACTTAAGTACTAATTCGAAAAATACATGTATGTTTTTGCTTTGAAAATAAGTGTGTTTGTAATATGCAACGCCACCTTAGTTAGACTAACATTTGAACAAAATCCAAACTTCAAACACATGCCATCTATTAGAACATCAATTTCACAGATGCAAACAGTTCTTAAATTTTTGTTGTTGAAAGATGTAAAGCTGATAAAGGATGGCATATGGTTCCATTTGCTCTTATTGCCACTTTCAAATTATGGCAAAAAGCTAAAAACTATGATAGCCGGCACATTGGATCATAATGCGATAGAAATTGTGTACATATGTAAATTGTAGTTCTCTGTCCCTATGCAAACTTTGATATGGCTTTGTAATTAATGGCTGTGGACATGTATGAAATAAAAACAGCAAGTGGCAGCTATATAGGATTGTACAATGAAACTAATGAACATGTGTATTTCATTATGTTGTTATAGAAAATTGGTTTTGGGCTGGGTAACAGCTTCTTCAGATGCATGCACATTTTGATAGGTGCCAAAAATGAGTTGCCCAGTCTTCATCCATTCAGAAGGTCCACACTAACAAGGACACAGATAGCAGTAGACATGTTTTAGAGTATATACTCACTTTTTTGCATGAATAATCTAGACCCAACAACATCGTCTGTTCCAAAAACTGTGACAGCTGAAGTTTAATTCCAGATAGCAACTTTTTCTGATATTCTCCATCTTTAAACATACCATTCATCTTGGACAGCCTTTCCACCACAGATGTATAATGAATGGCAAATGCAGCTTTTCTGTTGTGTGTTGTGTTGGCATTAATGTACATTTGTACCTGAAATCAAACAGGATCAGAAAAACCATTAAAATCAATGAAAAAAACAGTTATACTCTAAAATATAAAATGCAGTAACATCATGGTAATAACACAATCATAATAAAAATTGTCATAACTTGTAATGAAAAAATAGTACTGGTATGTAGATTTTAATTTTTATTGAAAATTTTCTACATAAATTTGTCAAATGTCTATAAAGCAGGACATTTCAACTTGCATTTGGGCCCTTACCTAGACAAATCTAAAGAAACCTATAAAATTTTTTACCTACATAAAAATTTGGTTCTATGATCACTATCACTGTCCAACAAAAAACAGACCTCTAAGCACTATTGGTCATATGCATAATAAATTTGCTTACAGATGTGACTCCATTAGGTGCTTCATTCAAACTAAATATGAAGCCTGCAGCACTTGTAGTGACCCAAATATCAAATTTTAAGTCAAAAGGGTCAAAGGTCAAATTCAAGATTCACATCAAGTAAAATTCACATGTTTGTGAATCTGAAATTTGGTTAACATTCCTAGAGAAGCAAATTTTGGATTGATATTTGGAAAAGTTCAAGTGTCAAAATACAGTAAAATGGTTCCCCTGCAACTTTATCATATCGGATCATGAAACAAATTGACATGCACCTGCTCCCTACAGGGTGTTGTCCTTGTACCATTAAAAAAATTGGTCCTGGCATCACTCAGAAACAGCCCCAGGCAAACAAATCCCAATATGCAAATTCCCTGGACTTCGTCGATGGGGACTTCAAATTTCCCCATATGATATTCTGACTTATTATAAGCCAACCATACTCACATCCTCTGGTGATGCATCTAAAACCATTGTGTGCATTGCTGATAGAAATGTGTTTAAGTGTGATCGGTCCTCTTGAAGGTTTACTAACTCATGGATGATCGGCTCCATCAGATATATGCAAAGAGTTGCCCCATTTCCATGATACTCTTCTTGTATCCTCCAAGGAGAAGTATCTAGTATGATGATTACACATAAAAAAGTTGACTTTCAAAATGATGTTACTTTAACCTGTTCACCCCCAATTCCCTGTAAACAGGTCTACTATCATTATTGATAACAATGGGATTAGGTCAAATCATGATGGTGAAAGGGTTAAACAAGTCATCTTTGATGACACAGTCCCCATCAGTTTATGGCTACTTTGAGGAAAAGGCATTTGTCAAGTGTGTATTCAGATGTGAGGACATGCATATAAAAGTCATTAGTGTGACGTCCATCTGATGGGTTTGAACAAAATTGGGTGCATATGTATGACATAGCTTAATGTCCTTGTACCTACTTTGAACAATATCAGTTAAGACATCACTGAGTATAACCCTGGAAAAAGAATTCGTACCAAAATGCCCATCTCGAGGTCATTACATATTTGTGACATTGGTCGATGTCCCTAACACCAATTAAAGAGGCACTCCCACTTGGTAACATTTTTAAAACACATATTTTTAATGCCAATGGTCAATATTTGACGTGGCAACTCTGCGCGGATTGCGAGATATCGATAAAAACATGTCATTTCCCGAGCGTATTTTTCACATCCCGAAGTTTTACGATCGTTTTTGGTTATGACCCGAAATCCCCCGAAAGTGTGTTGTTGTGCTGATTGACGATAGTCTAAGGAGTCCAAAAACGTTCGAATGACGCAATTAATTTACCTCCTACTGCAATGACTTTATACACATCATTATCAATGCCTTTACCTCTGGTAATTTTTTTTTAAAACTTCTCCTTAGTTTTTGTCGTTTTCATTATTCTCAATCAGTTGTATTAAAGTTTTAAACAATACCACATAGATATCAGTTTTTACGTGTAAAATATTAGTTGCCTCTGATGACTACATTTTATCGTCTGCCACACAGTTACGTGTGGTTCGATACATAGTGGCCGCCGCGTGGTATGCGCGCATACCACGCGGCGGCCACTATACATACTATCTATCAACCGCACCTATCTGTACTAGTCACCTATGCGAATTCTGGTGGAATCAGCAAAGTAACTTTGTTTTTCTTTATTTTGCCAAGTCAGTAGGACACGGCTTTCTCCCACGGGACATGACCGCTCACCGACGCGAGTGGTACTGCTGTGGCATACAGCAGCATCAGCGTAGACTCGTACTCCATAGCTTAGTTGACAATGGCCCCAGTGCCGAACGTTCTATGTTCGGAAGCTGAATTGGCAGGTGGGCCACCGGAATTCAAACTTTAACTTTTTTGAGGACATGTTTTTATCGATATCTCGCGATCCGCGCGCAGTCGCCATGTCAAATATCGACCGTTGTGTTTTAAAAATGTTACCAAGTGAGAGTGCCTCTTTAAGTTTGAATGAAATTAGTTGAGACATAATGTGGCTCCAGAATATAGTTAACAAATTGGTCATCATATTGGATTGTATCAGGTAAAAATTTATGAGCATACATGTATTTGTGTGACATAGGTTTACATAGTTGTACAAACTTTGAATGACATTGTAAGAGACATATCTGAGTAGTAGCTACATACTTAAAAAAATTGCAACAAAATGGCTGCTGGTGGCCATATTGGATCATTGTATAAAAATCATTGATGTGCATATGTGTATCACAAGTCCATGTCCTTGTAGCAACTTGGAAAAAAATCAGTCCAAACGTTTGAGAAATGCTTGGTGACAGACACATGCATAATGCACATGACCAAAACCACTATTTTGCTGGTCATAGTTAACGTTTGTTTTATTTCAGTTAGCCAGGAAAAACAACATTCAGCAGCCATAATACACATAGACTTTGTGAATACTAAAGACTCAACCCAAGCCTTTGAACACATTTTAATCCAGGATATAGGACCCAATTTTGCCCAAATACTAATAGTCAAAAGGTATCTTTCCATGATTAAAATTGCAGTTGTTCCACAAAGTTTTAACGAGTTTCACAGAGGATAATGCAAAAATTTACTTCTCATGGATACTCAACCTAAAAGAGAATAATAGAAAAACTAACATTACCAATGGCCCCCTACAGCAATTGATGTACAGTGGTCCCAGCGATTACAGACACTTGTCTAACATCAGGACATCTCTATACAGGCAGATTTTTCAATCCCAATGATCCATGTTGAACAGAAATTTACCTGTGAAATAATGACACTTTTCGTCGTATAACAGGAGTATGAATTTTAACTCATATTAACTATAATCCATTTTTCAGTTTTTCATTCATTTTACCCCAACCACTGATCTTGTGAACCCTGCCGTATAGAGACCTGCATGTAAACAGACATTTAGACCACAATATACTGATACCATTTTACAGTCATGTGAGGGTCTAATTTGATAACAATATTGATCTAGATATTACTAGGTTTGTAGTATGCATTACAGGTAATTTGTAATTTTTTTCATCTCATTTACAATATTGAAGAATGACATGTTCTCAATGGCAAAAATAATAAACACTAAATTCAAACACCAGGTACCAGTTCCTTGGTAAATTGCCTACACCACTGCCTGCCATTTTCCTCGGTGTAAATAGTGAGATCAATATCACAGTGTCAATTACAGGTACATTAACTTGGTAGACAGGTCTGATGTATATATGTAGTATTTGTTATTTTTGCCTTCGAGATCACATGGCTGGTTTTCATATTTGAAACAAGATGACAAAATTTAGGAACAAATTACCTGATGTCTGCCACAAACCTTGCAATGTATAGAACAATCTTGTTATCAAATCAGATGACCACAGCACTGTAAACATTTGGATGCTTTATGATAAATTATTGGATGTACTTACCCATTAATTCTTACCTCTCTCATCATATACAACAACGTTGTGTACCCAGCTTGCAGTCTTGGGTGTTTTCCCTTGAGTACATTTTCTACTTGTTTTTTTAAGTCCTTCTTTATGGTTGGGTGTTCACACACAAATTTTTTCCAAACTGCCAATAGCTTGCCAATGCCGGCCTTACTGGCCTCTGTGGCAACATTGGCATATTCGTCAAAATTCTGATATTGCTCAGGTGTTGTTGGAGAGATGCTAAGCAGCATAAACGGTATAAGTAAACACTGGGTTGCCAGCCTATGAACAATTAAAAATATTGAAAATATTAAAAAATTAAATATAAGGAGAGAAACCACATTAAGAAATGCATGTACTGTAAGTATTATTCTTGAAAGTATTTGATAAGTTTAAAATGTACGCAACATTAAGAAACTTCAGTGAGAAAACAGCATTGTCAAACAGTTTTAAGTTATAAAAATAGCATCAATGACACCATACTACAATGTTGATAGGAAATGATGCATATACCCCAGGTACAACGTGCAATTCATTAAGTATGATATGAAAATATAGCCTTAGTAATAGATAGCAACAACAAATTATTGCCTGCAAACACCCCTAACAAAATAGGAAAATAGGAAATATTTGTTGTAATAGGTAGTAACAAAAATTGCAGACTTCAACAAAGTTTCAAGAGTTCTTCATTACAGCATAATGGGAATGCCAGCCATATATTAAAATTATTTGACTATCGGAGCATTTTTACCAAAACAGGAAAAATGTCCGTACCTCGATGGCATAATAAATGCATGTAAACTTACCTTTCATTTTCTCCCAGGGAGAAGTTAATTGGCACTGCACAAAAATGATGTAACAGGGGTGTACGTGCCGTGGGTCAGTCCGTTTGTGCACCCCAGTTAAAGTATCTCACGGCAGCTCGTTCAATAGCCTGGATGGAGCTGAGATCATCTACCACGCACAGCATTGATGATTGGCTCAGAATTTTTTTTAGCACAGCCTCAGTCATGCTTAAATGAAAGCCCTCATTGGCCAGACCAAAGAGTTGTAAGAGTATTTTCAGGCTGGTGGTTGAACAGGTTCTGCCTGTGTCAACTTCTTTGGAGTATGCTAGTATAAATGGACAGCATCCCAAATTGTCCACTATCCTAAGATAATAAGTGGCCATCAATCCTCCTGCCAGCACGCCAACGGCCGCCATAAAATTATGCATGAACAATTCCTCTAGAAAAAAGGTCATCAATGTTCATTGATGTTGTCTTCTAAATTGCACATTGACATTGGTTTTGAATGAATATTTGTAAGCCAGGTATTGCCAGATAACGTGTTCCCATATTTGGGGGAGTGGGAATAAATGGGAAAGAATGATGTTTGGCGCTCAGTACTTTTATCTATTTAGCAGTTCTCAAAGCCTTGGAAGCTCAATATTTATTAATTTCTTATACAGTTACCTAGGTCACCGTCCGGCGGGTCCCTCCACAAGGACCGTGCCTAGGTCAACAGTATAAATGAATTATTCAATTTAATTACCTGATAACAACACAACTGATAACACAATCAAAACTTATTAGGTGTTACACTATAATCGTTTAATAAACATGAACATATTAAAGTAAAAAAATAGGTGTAAGAAAACTTTCTATATATCTTAGGGTGCAGGAATTAGTGGTGGGTATATGGATAGTAATATGTTTACTTATGTATTTATTTTTTGTAACAAATCTTGTGCACAGTGTTTTACCTGCATCTGTTAAATTTGCATTTTAGAGCAATGCATATTCTGAATCAGATCAGATGGATTGCTTGACAGTGTTTGCCAGCTTCTGTTTGCAGGGGATGTAAACAGCTAGTGTCTTTTAAATATGTTGTAAAGAAAATTATGTCAAGTGTTTTCCTTTGTATAGTATTTTGTGTTTATTTGTGGAACATGTATGTTTATTTTGAAATGTTTTATGTATTTATTACTCTCCTTTTTAAGGTTTCATAAATAAATAAATAAAAACAACAATGCATTTCTTAAGTTTTTAGCTACTATAGACTATAGTCTATAGAAGCTATTGGGATGGGTATCCGTCCGGCGTCTGTCGTCAGTCTGTATGTATGTATGTATGTATGTATGTATGTACCCTTACGAAAGTTACCTGCTTGTAACAAACTTTAGACAAGTTATGTTTTCAACTTTGTGACAAGTGTACAGACCATATGACTCTCCACCTTGTCACATCCGTGTTAACAAGCTTGTCAACACGCTTGACATGAAACTTACACAAGCGTGGGACAAGTTTGAATCTTACAAGCTTGTAACAATTCAAAAGGTTCAGGAAAGTGGAAGGTTGAGAATTGCAAGCTTTTAACAAGGTTGTGGAACACTATGTGTGTCTGCTGGTATATTCATCTATCAAAGGTTGTATCAAGGTTGTATATTACCCATAAGCCTTTGCTTCATTGCCAGCATTATTGCTGCCCGTTGCCATAGGCAACGATATTGAGCCCAGTTAGGGTCATCATAGCACAGGCACTCAGTGCCACATTTGCGGGATATTAACCAGATTTGACTGATTTGATAACACAGTGACTTCATTATTTATTAAAAGAACCAATATTGTATGTGTTACGAGTGTAGGTTTGGCAATCAAGAATAAGACAATAACATGCTAGAGAGTATGTGTACACAAAGTATGTCCTCAATTATGGCTGGAATATGGCTCTCATCACCAAACCTCTATTTGAACTACCCTACCCAAAATCCAAAGTACATCGTTGGACTTAAAACTTACCTCTTACATCAATAGATCTCAATTTCAATTACCTTACCAAAATTTTAGGTCTCTCGCAAACTATTACTGCAAATTTGCCGCAAGCCTTGCAGTAAATTTGCAGCAAACTTTTTTCTGCAAATAAGCCGGCGATTCATTTTTCAGATGCAAATTAGGTTTCTTGTGAACTTGCTGCAAATATGCAGCAAACTCCCTGCTGCAATGTTGCTGCAAACTCTTTGCAGCAAATTTGCGGCAAAATCCTTGCAGCAACTTCGCCAAATTAATTTTAATGTTACTGAAAATTTGCCGCAAACTCCATACAGCACATTATTTTCCATGTTACAGCAAATTTGCTGCAAATTACACATGCAAAATTGCCTTCAAAAGTTGGTATAATTCCACAACAGTCAGCTCTGGATCAGTAATAGTAAGAAAACTGAATACATATTGAAAACCAAAGAAGCGATACAATTAAGAGGCAGCAAAATTTCTTGTATTGTATCACAAATTTCAAAATTTTTATCTTCTCCAAAAATATAATAAGTTCAGCTCAGATGTGTACACACAGTTGTAAAATCACTTGTAGACATGGCCAATGAAAACCTGACAAATCTTAAGACAGACTGTGGACAGCACAAGATGTGTTTTATCCAACTAAGCTCTGAAATACCAGTTTCACGAGAAACAATGGTCAGCGCAAATAGTTATTATTTAATAAAAAGACAACAGAGAAATAAAAAGGTTAAATTCAAATTGTGGTACAATTTATTTTATATGCCATGTTCATTTCATGCCACATAAGTGTCTTCAAGATATTTTCTTTTGGCTTGAGAAGTTTCATTATATTTACATTACTGTCAAAGGCTGCGATTTGGCTTTCTGTTCTCTGAATTTCTTGTCCCTTTTAGGCTTCAATTAGAGAACCAGCAATGCATTCTGAAAAATACAAATCGTTCAGGGAAGAGTGTAAGTCTTTTACCGTTCGACCAAACATTGTAAATTTCATGAAAGAAATCAATAATTATTTGAAATGAGACACAGTCAAGTTGAAAAATTGATGCAGAAAAATGCATAAATATTCACGATCGTTTAATGATTTAATGTCCGACAACGGACAACTCGCCGTATGTTGTTTACATACACGACGGCGACAATCTGCAAAAATCTCAGCACTTAGTTACTGCACGGAGGTAGTACCACCTCCATGGTTACTGTAACTGTTGTGAAACGAAAGTGAATTCAGTATGAATCAGTTCTCAACGAAAATTTATCTGTAGGTAAACATAGGAATACAAGGATTACAGAACATAATAGCGATGTACAGACGGACGGTACATTGACTTACATTTGTGAACGGCTCGCAGACGCTGGAAGATTTTCGGTTGCAGGTCTCCCGTCTCCGTGCTGTACCACGGTCCCTCCACGACGACCGTGGCTGCTACAAATATAGTCAGCATCTTTAGTGCTTTTCGCGTTCACAAAATTAGAACTCCGTCTGTCCCTGGTACTGTATACACGTTTTTCCAACACTGTGATATCATTTGGCTAGCGATTCCATAGAAAGATCACGAAATTGTCCACTAGATAACTCCCTGATCACAAGTACACAGCCGATGGTAACAAAATCTAACTTCGCGCCGATCAAGCCTGATGACGTTAACGGAAGTGATATCTATATATCATTACGCGATTGATAATGTAGTACCGATTTTAAACGCTGGAATTGACTCTACATCTGCACCAATCCGTCATATATCATACTTAATATACATTTAATTTATTAGTTTAATGAAAATTGTTATTTTTACGACAGAAAGACTAAAAAGAGAGTACAAATTCTTTCAGCACGAAGAATCAATATCAATACGCGAACTGAACTTGATGAACCGTGACCTCAGAGTGTAAACATGTCGGCTGGGCTCCTCGTCGCTGAATACACAGGACGTGTTTGACGTTGCAGGTAGCGCATTTGATTTGCGTACAGCGGCTCGGGATGGAGTTTAATCCTAAACCTCAAATTTGTGCTCGGCAATATAATACTAACGCTGAACACATGGACAAAAGCCTTTTACCTCAATTCATGTCATCAGAAGGCGAGGTTTTGTTAGCGACATCGATGGGACACACTGTGGACAGTGAATGTACGTACCATGGCATAGGCCTACTAGTACTAATACAATGATGTGATATTTAGCTAGCTTCGAGCACAGCCGGCCACTACTCTGCTTGGAGGGAGTAGCGGGTCCTTGCTTATACCAAACATTGAATGCATTGACATTTACTTGTCTGTTTCTACAATGAAAAGTTCTCATCAGTCGATATTTTAAGGTACAGATTTGCAGTATACAAAAGTTTACGACGTGTCCGTACAGACCATAACAGACGCACATTTCGTTCGAAACTGCTTGCATTTTGGTATCATTCGTAGAACATACAAGGTGTAACTTGCAAGACAGACAAGTCCCTGTTTTAAAAATTTGTTTTCCAAAAAATTCAGTTGTCGATCCAACCATGATTTACCCAATCGGATTGTCAAAGGGTACTATTATTAATGTCACTACGGTATACTATAGATGCGCTCTTATATCCATGCAATGTTGCCGAGTTATGCCAGCTTAACCTGAAGTGTCAATTATATACCAGTTATTATTATTTTAACAAGAGGATTGTCTGTTACGAAAATAAATGAATATAAAATACAAATGAAAGATCAATTTTGTGTTGCTTGCATATGACAGGTCACGAAGTGCAATGGTACACACTATACTCCCTGGTAATGAAATAGTGGGCAATCTGTCAATCATGTGTTGCTGCATATTTGCAGCAATAACCTGGCTTGACTGAAGTGCTTGTGAAGTGCTTGTAACAAACTTGAAGTTACAAACCTTGCAATTTAATTATCACAAGCGTGGTACAAGATTGTAAGTTTTCACTGTGATGTCTTACAACCTTGTCAAACCTTGAAACAAGTTAAGGTCTTGCCTTTAAAACTTGTGTGAAGGTTGTCGCAAAGTTGTACAAGCATGGCACAAGATGATATCTTTGGCAAGGGCTCACTTTAATATTGTGATATTGTGATAAAATGGGTGATGATTCAACATACAAATAATCATAAAACAAATAAATTGCATTGTTGTTAATCTGAATTGTAAATTCGACAGGTTGGTCCGCATTCCAGTGGCAAAACATCGCTGGTTAAACTCCTAGCACAGCTGACTGGACACACATTGCATGTGATGGCAATGAACAGTGCAATGGATACAACTGAACTCCTGGGAGGATTTGAACAGGTCAGACTGACTGTCGGTGACTTTGTGATTGTTTGATGTGAATGTGATTTATCCTCTTGTATCAAGGGAACATAAGTTTGTTCAGTCACAGTAACCTTGATATGATAAACTGATTCATATGTGATATGGTTCTCTTGAATGTCATAGCAAACATCACTTGTGATTAAAGAAACTTACACCAAGAGCATGTCATTGCAGTATATGTAAAGAGCTGGTATGTGTAACTTTTGATAATTTTTTCAACTTTTCCTGTTTTTCATGTCAACTACAGTTGCTTTTTCTACTCCCCACAGCATGTTTAAACGGCAACTATTTAGCTATTGACCTCAAACAAAACCTTGATAACAGTAGCAGCATTTCTGACATGACAAGATGTCGCAACTTTTTGACATTCCTGGGATATCCATATGTTTTTTCTTTGCAGTCAGTGTTTGACCCAGTTTCACAGAACAAACATCTTTAAACTTTTGCAGTTACTAGTAACTGTTGTGCAGGTCCCTTTGCCCAATTTGACCCAGTCTCTATTTCATTTCCTCACGCAGGCTGATTTGAATCGCCATTGGGAGCGACTGACTCAACAGTTTCAGCGTCAAGTCCTGGCTGCCATCAGATATCTAATGCTGAAATGCGATAAGAAATGCAGACAGCAAGCACAGCAACTGCTAAACACATGGTTTAAATTCTATGAAAAGTTCCAATGTGGTGAGTTTTATACTTAGCTGAATGTCCCAACCAGATAAAGTCCAGAACATAAGCACTTCAATGTAAGTTTGCACATTATTGCATGTGCAGTTACATGTAAATGGTCAAGAAGGGTGAACCAACTGTTTTCTTTCAAAAGTTGTACATGTATACTACTCTTCACTGTATGTACTGTAACTTAAAGGAGCAGTCCTCAATCCCTGGTTCTCACATCAATGCTTGTTGACATTGACTGTTTACGTAAATGTTAATTGATTTTTCCCCTTTCAAAGTTGTGACATGTTACACTTCAAACACAATGTCCTTGAAAGCTATGAATGCAAACACCAGAGCAACCTAATATTTCAAATCCGCTGCTTTACTTACATGTATACTGGTGTTATTGTGTTCAAAACCTTGAATCAGTAGTCTTGGTCAGTCTAGGAAACACACAAGTGGTATATATATACGTATGGGAGCCTTCCTAAATTGTTCTCTGAAAATAATCAGTCCAATGTACCATGATAACATGATTCAGCAAACCTTGTAGCGTTTGCTTGTGTACACCTCCTGAAGAAAAACACTGTCTTTGATGTCAGCTATAACCGTGAAGGAGATGTGAACAAGGAAATATAGGTCAGTAAAGTCTCTAGTCTGAAACTGATGAAAGGAATGTTAGAAAAGTACCTTAGCATGTGAGTTACATTTTTGGCTGTTTTTTGTAATATTTTGTTGAACATCTGTTGATATTTCAATCCTGACAGGGTCAGTTGTTGTGAAGGACATTGGAGACAAGCCAACACAGACAGGAATGTCAAGAGAAGCAATCAGATCCATGGACAAGGTGCTCAGTCTGGTCGAAAAGCTTTGCAAGAAATATGATATTTCAGATGTCAAAGGTCAGCTCTTCTTTGATTGTTACACTTTTGTCTTCTCCAAAGTGAGGCATTCTCTCACACAGCCATGATTGTATAGCAGTGAATACTAACAATCAATCTGTGAATATTGTGACATGTATGCAACTCTTACGATATATCAACACATTAAAAATTTTGTCAGTACGCAATCCACCCCTGCAATAACTGGAAGCTCCCTTAGGTACACATAAATGTATTGAATATGACAGCTTACAATATGCATAGTACAGTTCATAACGCCAACATGCAATCGATTTATTAGTTTGTTCAATAACTTTATACACATCATTGACTTTCTGTCATGTCCAAAGTCTTGGTTCAGTAATCTTTCCACATTCAGCTTTGGTTACACTTCTAGCATAAGAAAAAACATACTGCTTGGTAAAAAAAGGTCCCATGTAAATTTTCTTTTATCAAGTATTATTTTTAATCAATGGAATCTTTTATCATCTTTTTTTCTGTAGAAGAGTTATCTGCCGTCAAATTTAGATATGAAGAATTAAGAAGAAGGTTTGAAAATGATATTCTCCGTGATGGCAAAGGTGGGGGTAAATTTGAATGGGTTGATGGACTCTTGGTGCAGGCTTTACAAAGTGGAGAATGGCTCCTGATTGACAATGTCAACTTCTGCAGGTATTATTTTTACTTCTGTTCACTTGTTGAAAACATGTCCTCCTCTTTCATGAGTTGTGTGCTTTCTACACAATACTACATTGTTTTATGCAACTGTCTGTGATGCAAAGTGTATCACAAGGTTGATTGTACAGTGTTGTCCAGCTCCAAATGCCAATCCAACCACTTGTCAAAAACTTTGGCTATTACCTCTGTAAATAATGATTAAAGTTTTCAGCAAGTTTTCATCGGTAGAGCCCTTGTATCTTCATTTGGATTTGTGATTTGAGTATGATGAAGTATCACTTTCGCTTAAACTGTAATGGAAGATATCTGTATTTGGTCTGTGTATTTCACATTGTTGCTTGTCCGTGTTCCAGAGCAAGCCCTTCTTGTACGCACAAAACTTTGGGCAAAAATGGGATTTTCCTTGAGTTTCTTAATGTCATGATTGGAATAAAGAAATTTGTACCAGTAGAATTTATCAATGGACTTGGTGAGAGGGAAGTGAAATTAATGTGTTGTACACGTACCTTGCCTCAACTGTTCATTTTGGGCATTTCTTTCACCCTTGCTCACCCTTGCTATGAATAACCATTGACAGTCG
>LD359642.1:78943-104323 GCA_001465055.1 Ptychodera flava | reverse complement strand
CTACGTAAACTACCATATCAAGCAAGATTACAGCACTTTGGCCTTACTACACTGGAGCAGAGAAGAACCAGGGGAGACATGTTGCAAGTTTTCAAGATTTTAAACGGTTACGACTCATGCAATGTATCACTTCAACTGTCATCAATTACTACACGTGGACACAATTATAAACTGCTGAAACCAACTGTCAGACTAAATACACAGAAATACTTCTTCTCATCTAGGATAGTCAATACATGGAACAGTTTGCCAGCCAACATTGTTAATGCACAGTCTGTCAATGACTTTAAAAACCAGTACGACGCTCTGCCAATACTTGAGAACTAAGGGATTTTCATTATCCTCTGGATACCTTATCCCTCATCTAAACTGAACTGAACTGAACTGAACTCATCTGGGTGGTCCCTGAAAGTTTCAAGGTCACACCGGGATAGTCCTTGAAAGATTCAGGGTCACATCTGGGTGGTCCCTGAAAGTTTCAAGGTCAAGTCAGTGTGGTCTCTATAAGATTTAGGGTCTCCTCGGAATGGTCCTTGAAAGCTGCAAAGACATCTCTGTACAGTTCCTAAAAATTTCAGACAAAAACTGTTGGTTCCTGCCGTTAATATTTTAAGGTTTCAACAGACAGATGATATTGATTACAGTTCTTTGCATCTACCAAAAATAGTTCATTTTTAATAGAAGGGCTGAAATAGTTCAGTGATTTTGTAAAATTTTCCAGCATTAATTAGCACACTCACAAGAAAAGGGTAGTTTAATCAAATTTACCAGGTCTCATTTCCTTGTATATGAAATGAATAAATGTACAAGACATTTTCTTAACATCTACCAAATCATTGGAAAGAGAGATCACCAAAAAAACATACATTACAGCAGAACTGATTTGGGTAGAGGTAGAAGGCCATTTTCCCATTGAAAATTTAAAATTTTATCATGCATCGTTCGGTGAGAATAGTAATTGCCTACAAATCAACCTTGGAAAGGGAATTTGTATTTTGACTTAAACCTAAACAAAATTGACAAATCAGTTACATTTAATGGGTTCTCCTTTCCTGAACGTGCGAAAAGCTAGACAAAAATGTAAAATTTGTTCAAGATATATTTGATGATTGTGCAATTATCAATAATTTATGAAATTTGCCCCCGCCTTCACACAAAAACACTGTTAGATTGATGATTTTTAAATAGATTTTAACAAAATGCTCAAGATCTTCTAATCACAAAATAGATCCAATTGTGTTAAGAGGAACCAGCCTACGAATTGAGTGTTGGCGACCCAGAGGTGAAAAATGTGATGACCTTCGCAAGTACTGTGACACAAGAATCACTCAACTTAGAGAATCGTATATCCTGCTTCACCGTATGGGCCAGAGCGGTCAGAGCATTATCACGCATTAGAAGAGTCGCAAGAAACAGAAAAGGTAGTAGCAATCCGTCCACTCCCAAAGAAAGACAGGAAACTAAAATATTCATAATCAAGTCGATCCAAGGTCAAGCCTTTGCCAAAGAGATCAAAGAGATAAAGAAGTCATCCAAGGTGAACAGAAACAGCAGCATCTACAATTTGAACCCATTTCTGGATGGCAGCGGTGTATTGAGAGTCGGAGGTCGTTTGAAGAATGTAAAGAGTCCCGATGTAATCAAACATCCAGCAATTCTACCGAGAGATGGCCATGTCACAAGGTTAATTGTTTCGCACTTTCATGGTAAAGTTCAGCATCAAGGAAGAGGTATGACACTCAACAGTATTAGAGCAAATGGCAATTGGATTGTAAAGGGAATCAAGGTCGTTTCCTCTTGCATTCACAAGTGTGTCACATGTCGTCGACTTCGTCGACCTGTAGAAGAGCTGAAGATGGCAGACCTGCCAGAAGATAGAGTACAGCCATCGCCACCCTTCACATTTTGTGGTATGGACTGTTTTGGTCCCTTTAAAGACGGAAGGAAACATCACAATAAGTATGGACTTCTGTTTACATGTATGTGTTCCAGAGCCATACACATCGAAATGTTTGATGATATGTCTACAGATTGTTTTATTAACAGCCTCAGATGTTTCATCTCTATCAGAGGTCCTGTGCAGCAACTACGGTCTGACCAGGGAAGCAATTTCGCTGGAGCCAAGAACGAGTTCCAGGAGGCTATTAGAGAGTTAGATGCAGAGAGAATTGAAGTATTTCTCGCAGAGCAGCTATGTGAGTTTGTTATGAATTCCCCACACGCCAGTCACACAGGTGGTGTATGGGAAAGGCAAATCAGAACAGTGAGAAGTGTCCTGTCCTCAATTCTACAGCAGTCTTCAGGTCGTCTAGATTCAGCGTCCCCACGCACATTTCTCTACGAAGTTATGGCCATTGTGAATAGCTGTCCACTGACAGCAGAGACTCTCAATGATTCCCATGATTCCTGAGCCATTAACTCCAAATCATTTACTCACGATGAAATCCTCATCAGCTCTACCCCTTCCAGGTAAATTTGTAAAAGAAGACCTGTACATCAGGGAACGCTGGAGGAGAGTGCAGCATCTTGCAGAACAGTTCTGGGGCAGATGGAAGAATGAGTATCTGACTACCCTCACAAAACGACAGAAATGGAATGTGCCCAGGCGAAATTTGATGGTGGCAGACATTGTCTTAATTGTGGATGACCAGTTTCATCGTATGGATTTGCCAATAGGTGTAGTGATTGAGATAACCGAAGGCAATGACAATTTAGTGAGAAGGGCCAACAAAAAAGTTGGCACGAAAAACTTGAAAAGAAGGGCAGAAAAGAGCACACACTTGCAATATTTGAGAAACCAGTCCAGAAATTGATTGTTCTGATTGAAAAGGAGTGAACTTTGCGAACGCTCATGTACTGTTTCAGAGCATCACACAAAACTTTGAAATTACTGATAAACACGTAATTTGGTGGGAGTGTAATGAACGTGATGCGGCAGAGTATTTTGAAGTCAACAGCACCCCAAGTGTTGTTGTCGTTCATACTACAGATCGTAAACTTTTCATAAGATTTATTAATATTTATTTGATTAGTAAACGTTTGAAATTATATATATCGACCTAAAGCTATTTCAAAGTAGTACACTAAACTTTTAGTGTTTAGTAGTGGTTTACCGCCAATTTGTTGTTCTCATGATTCAGCGGTAGCCATCTTTTTTCCTATATACCATATGAACCAAGGCAGTAGTTCACTTTCGCCGATAATTTACCTAGAGTACCAACTAAATAGGCCCACGAGGTAATATATCTATGTAGTTTGTATTGCATGAGTTTATGAGAGACATTTATTGCACGTGAAAGTAGTTAAGAGCATTTATTGGTAAGATACGGAATCGTTTTCACACAGTGCAGTGTACATGGACAATTTCACTATCACTGCAAATGGACTATAGCAATGCCCATGGCATACTATCTGACAATGATCGGACAGAGATTGCGCTCATTTTCAATAATGACGTTATGAAAGTTGAGACATCATGAACAGTTATATTCTGTACGTTGAGCACACCGTGTTAAGACTAGTAGTTTGTTTGTGTTTTTATTTACTAGATCTTACGGTGTTGGTGTATGTTATACAGCAATAAAGGAAATATGCCTCATCAGTCAAGTCTGTGTACGCCTAAGTGTTGAATGTTAGTTGGTGCTGCTACAACCACACCTCCACAGAGAAATAACCGAATTTTCACCCCTTACCATCACACACATAGTAAGGCTTTGTGTACGATCCAATCCTGAGTTTGTGTCTGTGAAATTTACTCTACTGAGCTCAATTTCAGATACAGGCAGGTGGCTTGTACAAAATCAAGAGTCCCGCAACCCAATAATGGTCAAAAACAAGCATTTCGTATACTACTCTTTGCTTCGTTGGTCTTTGAAGAATCCCTATTTCTATGGCAACTCTGATATGACATCAGTACAACAAGATGGCAGGACAAAATGGAGACCACTACTCAGTTTTGTGCGTCAATCTTTTCATAGTATCTGTTTACCACAATTCAAAAGTAGATGATGATAATTGCTTTTTGCCACAGTTCAAAATTCGGTAATGACAAGGAATAAAACTATTACATACTAGTATAATATGACACACCTGACATTACCTTAAAAGTACATTCATGTATTGCAGGTGTTGGAGAAAATGCATCGGAATTTTTACCTTGAATATGACTGTAATTTAATGCTATACTCTTAAGTAATGAGTGAAGAGATCATCATTTACCGAATTATTAACACGACAATGACGTATGCCCATGTGCAAAAAATCAATGTTATCTTCACCAACCAGAAGTAACTAGCCCTATTATCCTGTAAACTATCCTGTATACCACTGGCTAAGCAACAATACAACAGTTTGAAAATTTTGAATTGGAGTACCAACTAAATAGGCCAATGCATCCATCTTTCTTCAATCAGTGTGCATGTCAAAGTGTTTCAAATTAAGAAATGAGAGGAACACTGTGCTTCAAAGAATGCATTTAGAATTTACGAAAATGTCTATGAGTTATGTTCAACACGTGCAAGACAAATCTTATCTCCATTCAGGTATATCTTAATTTAGTTCACATACAATTCAAAATTAAAATACAGCCAATCATTACACCACGAGTGACAGAAAAAAATCTGCTCATAGCTGTTCCAAGTATTGTATGTGCGCTCAGAAAGAAAAATAATCGCAATCATACCCATCCCTAATCCGAGAACACTAGGTCAAAATTCGCAATACAATGGTTATAAACATAGACCCAAAAAACAGCACAGGACAGACAGTAAATTACCGGTTCACACTACAAAGTCAAATTATTGAAAGAAATACATTTGGACCTCTGGCCAAAAGACCAAGAAGTGATGTAAGGTGTTTCGAAATTACTAAGCGCATCCTGCCCCACATGTGGCACCCGTCAAATATCAATCTGTACGTCAAATAGGTAGTAGTGACCAACTAAGGCCCAATGTCACTGATACCATCATCGAACATTTTTCGAAGAGAGATATTGTAATCATCTACCAGTTTGGGATACCTGCCATAAAAGCGTTTTAATGTAGAGACAAGTCTTTCTCTGGTGTGATCTTGATTTAACAGTTTGTAAAAGAGATAGCTATGTCTCTCTACAAAATCACCACATGAAGTGCATGCTCTTGCATATCGAATAAGTTGGTGAGAGTGTACTGTTACTGATAAGGTGTGGGAAATGGATGATACTTAAGTTGAAATCATCTCTCTTGTCAAATAGCCTAGTGGAAAGGTGACCATTAGAGTCAAACGCAAGGAAATATCAACATATGAAGCTTAAGAGACCGCTTCTGTAGTTTCTTTAATCTCCAATTCTCGGGGATAAATCATGGCGAGATAGTCACTAAATTTGGACTTATTCATTGATATAAAACCGTCTATGTATCTAAATGTTGGTCGAAAGATCTAGCTATAGAGACCTTATTTCTTATTAGGTTCTTGATAAATTTTGCCTTGTATGAGAACAGAAATAAGTCGGCAAGCAAGGGAGCACAGTTAGTACCCATGGGAATTCCTATACACTGGTGGCAAAATGTGTCCTCCCAATTCAACAAATATGTTGTCGATGCGGAATCAAGTATACAGATGTCTTTCTGGGTATAAAAAACTTTTAGCATTAGTAGTTTTTTACAAAATATGTAGAATTACATCCTAATACTACATATTTGTAACAGCGTGAACCGCTTTTGTAGAAAAATGGTTGATTGATGATTGCAAAGCTGAAAATTGCAACAATTTTCTGATCTCATATAGTTCCAAATATTTTTTTAGGAGAGCACACACAGTAGCAGCAGGATGTCATGCAAGGAACTCTGTGGGCGTGATGGCACTTGAACCTTGTTTGCCAAGAAATCAATGTCAGTGAGAACCCTCATGGAATCGGAATACGCAGAAGGTAAGGATCTTTTAAAGGGGTACAGAGCAAGGTACAAAAGTTAACTTCAAGCACTGCTTCAAAATAGTTGTTTGACGATGAAATGTAGTGAAAAGATGTAGGTATTATCTGATGAAGGAACGTACTCTCTTTCAGCGGAATATGAAATGATGAGACATAGGGGAGGGGGTAGGGATGATTACTTGGAAGTGAAAGAAATAAATGATTAAATATTGTTGAAAAGTAGAGAGAAACACCATTGTCATGTAAGAAAGACATGAATCCTTTTGTAACAATATGCACGGAGATGTTAATGCATGACTCATACTTCAGAAGAAGATCAACCTAGATTGAGAATGCTATTAAAGTCAGACAAAATGATTTAAATATGTTCAGAAACAGAAAAAAAAGGAACAAATGAAATGCGGATAAACCATGATGAGGGCAGTTCATCAAAGGATGTACGTGTTCAGATAAGCAATGACAGTGTACAAGCTACACATTGTGGGGAATATGTAACAAATGACTAAGTTCTTCTAATGTCTCACAGCAGTATTGGTAGCAGACAGAAAACATGCAGGACAAAAAACTTCTAAGGAAGGCAGAAGCTGAAGTTCACAAGAGAAGCTGATGCTGTGAAAATACTGAAAATTGTACTTTTTTCAGGCATTGTGGTGAAGTTTGTTTCTAGTAATGAAGGAAATAGATTTGGAAGTACAGACACTGAAATTGAAGATCAAAAAAAGAGCTTTCTGGCCAACACTTGAAAAAGAAGAATGCAAAGATGCAATTACTGCCAAAAATTTCTCTGAATTCCGACAAAAGACCGTTATCACGTGGTGATGTTAAACAACTCTTCAATGAAATTTGCGTTGATGTTGTACAGAATCACAACAAATGCTGAAAAAAATGCCTAGTTTAAAATGTTTGAAAATAGTTGATTTATTGCATTAGTTTAAGACATGGAACCAACTAATTCGATTTTAATATACATGATTGTGAATTTAAAGTTAACATTACCAAAGCGGGACCAAGGCTAGCTGCAGTATGTTCAGGCTTCTGTACAATCTTGAATGTAATGATATTTTGTTTGCCAAGGCAGCTTCAGGTGTGCAAGGTTTGTTCGGCTTTATTTATTTATTTGTCTATTTATTTACTTATTTATTTATTTATTCTGACGTCCAACAAGTGAAACCCAATGACTAAAAATGAACAGAAAAAAGCAAATTACAGGACAAGACAAACATAAGAAAAACATGTAGCTTAACGAAAGTAGAACAACAAACCTAAAATACATTGTGCATTGGAAAGCTCATCAGCGAGAGATAAAATTGTGTAGACATTTTGGTTTTAAAAGAATAAAAACTAGAAAACAGATCAACTTCAAAACAATAGACATTATTTAAAAGATTGCCTAGATAAAAACGAACTTTATGATATGTACCCTGTGATTGGGTATTCTGGATAAGTTGGAAGGCATGAGATGTAATACTACAGCCTGTGCATTTTTCTATAGCTCAAGCTTGGCGCTAACAGCAGTTAAGCCCACTTCATCCTACTGACCAGTCCACTGATCCATGTTGACATTGTTCTCCAGTTCCGTCTTTCATATGCAAATTCAGCTACTGCAATGATCAATGATCAAGGTATTCCTCGCTTTTGTCTTTACTATCAGCATAGCTACCGGGTACTCACTCTCCTGTATATCACTGACCACTCCCCACATGGTCTTCCACTGAAGTAAAATATCTACCATATAAGTACAGCCACTCCAGGACTTCATACTATCCTCACCATGTTGCCAGCTTTAATATCCTGCTGAGATGTGGTGACATCGAAACAATTCCCGAACCCCGTGAAAGAAAAGCACATTCACCTCTACGGCTGTTCTATTAAAATACAAGAAGTATTGCTGGTCCTAATAAGCTTCCAAAGTTTAAGATCCAATTTTTGGACGCAGTTTTTGACTTGATCTTAATTACAGAAATTTGGTTGCACACGTCAGTTAACTGTAGTGAACTTCTGAACACTCAATACTCTATTTTCCGCAGCGACCGTGACACATCGACTACCTGCAAGTCTCGCGGTAGCTGTGTACTAATTGCAGTCAAATCGGACAGAGAAGCACATCAATGTCCTGTTGTTGATTCTAACGGTATTACTGAAATTATTTGGATCCAACTCAAGCTTTAAAACACCAATCTTTGCATCGGCGTTGTTTAAATGCCGCCAAATTCCAATCTTCAGTCATACAACTTTTTAGATGACAGTATCAACCACATAAGTAACCTTTGTACGCCAAATGACTCAATTCTACTGCTAGGAGACTTCAATTTACCAGACTTGGGTTTCTGATGTGGGGCTGGACCACTTTGTTCCTAGTACATGGCCCTCTGCATCATCCGAGAGATTTATTGAGACTCTTAATGAACACAATCTGCTCCAAGTAAACGGTCATTGCACCTGCAATGGACACACACTTGACCAGGTATGTTCAAGCTTACACGAAATATCCGTCGCACTTGGTGAATCTCTTATCCCGTCGGAACACCTTCCACTCGAATGTGACATTAATCTGGCAGTTCCGAAGTGGATTTCTTACAGTGATCGGTAGTTGCTCGTCAAATGTTTCACTGCTACGTCAGGTGTGCCCTAGGGTTCACTCTTAGGGCCGATACTTTTTGTTATGTTTATTAACGATATTTCACTGTTAGATATTTCTGCAAAGCTCAGCTTATATGCTGACGACGCTAAGATTTATCGCACCATCACATCCTTCTCTTACTATGTCATGTTTCAGGAAGATCGTGACAAATTTTCTCAATGGTGAAACAACTTGAAACTGTCAGATAATACCAGTAAATGTAAATTTATCAGTTTTACACTAAAGAAAAAAGTAATTTCCTCTCTTGATTTCTCAATCAATGGTACTCCGATCTCTATTATCAAGGATCTGGGCATTTACCTTACTTCCAATCTAAATTATTCTTTTCACATCAAAAACATTGTTAGAGCCTTCAGCGTTTATCCCAGCCGTTCTATGATATATCAGCAATTATGTCTCTGTATTTTATTATGTAAGAGCTTTTCTAGAGTACGGCTCTGTAGTGTGGTCAATCCAACAGCAGGGCCTGTGAGAAAAATTGAGCGAGTACAAATTACGTTTGTGAAGTACATTTGTCGCAAACTCAATGTTCACTGCAGTAAATCAAGCTACCCATTTTTTTGCCGAATTCTGAATATCTCTAAGTTATACAATAGAAGACTTACCTTTTACATTTCTTTTATACAAAATACTTCAATCATATTATGATTCAGCAAATATTTTTAAATCATGTCTGTTTATGCCCCAGTAGAATTTTACGCAAGAAACCCCTTTTTAAACCAGACTTAATTGTAATTGTTAATTGTAAAACATTCTCGGCAGTGCCCAGATGCATGTCTGTTTTTATCGACATCCCTTTCATATGCAATATTGATATTTTTCAATACTGTGTAGTTTTAAAACAACTTATCCAGTCATTTAATAGTACTTTTTTATTTGTTTTTTTAATTTGTGGGTTTTTGTGTTTTTTTTTTAATTTAGTGTATCGTCCAGAATTGCCAATTTGTATTGGAGATGGCAGCTATCAAAAATTGTACGCGAGAGAGATGAAGGAAATCAGGAAAGGGCTATTCGAAATCAATCATAAGTATCTTGGTTGCTGCTTTGCTTGATTGTCTTATTGTTTGCCAAAGTTTTTTTGGAACATAGGGTCATTTTCATCATCAAGTAAGTGCAAAGTTGATGGAAGACAGATACAACTAGCTGCCTGACATCAAACACAACCCATTTTACAGTCAATACAAATAGTGAATCTGACTTCAAACTTATTCGTATTTGCTTGCAATGATATGTATAACTCTTTGTTGTCTCACTGCTTGAGGATTAAGTTTACTGGCTGAGCTTGAATTGATGTAGATTGATAAAAAAATTGTGAACAATTACATTTCAAAAGAATGTGTGAATGGCTATTTTGTATCTTGCTTACATGGTTTCCATTGTCTGAATATAAGCACAACAAATATAATTAAGAAAAACGTTCTCTGAAAGAGATTGAGTTTCATATGCCATCTATTTAGGGAGCGTTCAGTTATTATGGCCGGGGGTGGGCCGGCAAAGTCTCCCTGCGCATCGGTCAAAATAAGTGAACCCCCTACCCATTGCACAAAAAAACTGGCGACCCCCCTTTCAAGATTACAAAACATTCATGACCAACCAACCCCCCCTCATTGCTTGAGTAAAGCTGCACACACAAACACATGTTTGGGGCATGATATATCAAAAAAAGATTCCCTGATTTTTTCAAACGACCCTCCTTACAAGCTCAAAAGTTGTTAATAGTCAAATTTCCCCTTCTGACTTGCTATAATTTTGAAATTACCCCTCAAAGGAATTGTACAGAAATTATAGGTGGATCACATTATATTTGTGCGCAAGCGTATGTGTACAAAATTTTGATATTTGTATTTAATTGATGATCAGCTGTTGACAATGTTGATTCACTATACATGATAGTCTATGAGAAAAATACTTTTTCAATACAAAACTATATCTATGCACCATTTATAGATACTTGGTAATTGACCTAATTGTACTTAATTGGAATAAAGTTGTTACAACTGGTATGTGGACAAACTTTGAATTTAGAATTTCACCAACAATGTTCATCCAATATACATGTGAGTCTATGATAAAATTGTGAATAGTTTTTTTCCAATGACAAACTTGCTATACTTGTGCCTATATAGATGTTCAATAGTTAACATAACTTTACTTGATTAGAATATGATGGTGCATATTATATGTACAAGAAATCTGATTTTGGAATTTCACTGAAAATGTTCATCCACTATATAAGGGAGTCTATGAGGAAACTATGAACATTTTTTTCCCATACAAAAATAGGTAAACCTGTGTATATATGTACTCTCTATTATTAATATTAATGTACTTGATTCGACAAGGGTGGTAACAAATGGATTTGTTCCCCAGAAATTGGATTTTTGAATTTCACTGAAATGTAGATTCACTGTACGTGCAATGTTTTTCCAAAACAAAAATAGGTAAATCTATGTATTTATGTGCTCTCGATTATTAATATTAGTTTACTTGATGAGACTATAGTGGTTACAAATGGATATATATGCAAGAAATCGGATTTTATAATTTCACCGAAATGTTGATTCACAATACATTCTTGTTTATTAGGAGACTATGAATAATTGTTTTCCAATATAAAAAAATCTAAATCTGTGTATGTATAGACGTTTGATAATTCCTTTTATTTAAAGTACTTAGTTTGACTAGGATGGTTAAAGGTTGATATGTGTGCAAGAAATTGGATTTTGGAATTTCATGTTGATTCACTGTACATTGGAGTCTATGAGAAAACTATGAATAATTTTTTACAATGCTTAACTAAATTAATTTGTGCTTTTATAGGTGTTTGATAAGTGATACAAATGTACTTGATTCAAATAGGGTATTTGAAAGTCCAGATATTGACGACAAGTATGATATTGGAATTTCACCTAAAAGTATAATTTCATTTTCCATGGTACTATTTGTCTACAGGTAACAGTTAAGTAATTTCCCTGACAAAACTTGCTATTTCTCTAATATGTAAGTAATAGGAATTGTTCACTGCCCCCAGTGAGCTTGATTACAATATAAGACGAGCCTCAGAGTTGCCAAGTCAAAATGTTCATGTGACAGAGAATTATACTTTTGTTCAGATTTGGTTAACGGACATTTGAATGTCAATGGTCGCCAACTGAGACTCTGACATCACTAGCGTCCCTTTCAAAGTCAATCACTGAAAATGACCCTCTCATGATTGGCCTATGACTTGGTTGGGCAGAGCTAATTAATATGACGTCAAATATGTTAATTATGTTGACACTGCAGCTCTGCCCAACCAAGTCATAGGCCAATCATGAGAGGGTCATTTTCAGTGATTGACTTTGAAAGGGACGCTAGTGACGTCAGGGTCTCAGTTGGCGACCATTGACATTCAATGAGCAGTTTTTACAACTCCAGCTCGAAATACTGCTCACGAGACTAGACGGTAGTGGGTCGGAGGTACGGAGGCAAGCGGACGAATAGGATTCTAGGCTACAGGTTGACACACATGTGTAGAGATTTTTATAGAAACTATTCCGTAGCTATTTACATTTCTTTATCCCTTTTTGCGGTTTTGCAGTTTCCTGTTTTTTGTTAGCCGATTAGCCGGCACACGCCAAAACGACTAGTCTTTGCGGTTTTCTATAAGTGAGTTGGCACACGCCAAAACGATTAGTCTATTGCGCTAGTATTTCTGGGCACGTTTAGTCTCACTGTTTACCTCCTGTTGGTTAGCAACCGCAGTTTAACTGACAGCCGATTCTTTATATTAGGGTAAATTGTTGCAATAAGTGTTTCCTACGACGTTCGCACAAGTGAGAAATAGGGCAAAATTCATTGAGAGTTGGTGTTAGTATAATTTTCTTTATAACCAGGGCAGTATTAAACACGAAACATTTAACTTGTAATATTTCCCCCTAGTCTTGGCCTGCTGGGTTTTAAAAAATGTTTAAAGGTATACAGGCACTATGTTCAAATTTAGCCGTTGCTACCATGGAAAGGGGAGATCTAGCTAATCATAGAGTATATGGGGTCACGCCAGGTCACACAAAAAATAATGCACCACTACATGGTCATAATTTTACTTGAGTTACACAATCAGAAATAATTTGTCTTCATTATTCTTCCTGGAATGAGGCAAAGAAATCATAATAAATGATTTTAAAATGAATATTAATACATCATTAATTATGAATCCATAACAAATATGTACCAGTGAATCATGTTTTGAATTTTAAAAAAATGGGCGCTACTGTTACTGCTTGTGATAAATAATGGTACATTGGGTGCTAAGGGGAATTGGGTTCATAAAATTAATTTGAGATACTAGTAGAATTAATTTTAGCACATAAAATTAATTTGAAGGCATAAACTTAATTCAATGAATGCATAATAAGTTAGTACTATACTATATAACATTTATTTGGGTTGACTGCATGAAACAAAATTAAAAATGCTTGAAAAATTATTTCTGGTCTATATAAAATTAATTCTCACACACTAAAATTAAAAATACCTCTAAAACAGTTCATTGAAGCTGTGGGAATTCTGAAAAAGAGATGTTCGAATGCAGGCCCATCGTGGCAGTCGTGAGCACGCACAAAACAAGGCACAGCGACTGTGGAGAGTCTGTCTATGCCAGTGTATTTGCTGCAAGTATACCTTCACGCATGCGCACTCGTTTGCCAGTGTAGTCTGCCAATATGAGCGTGCGCAATTATGTTTACCTGCGCGTGAATGTGGAGACGACCAGCCGTGCGGTGGAACTTTGCAACAAAGTTTCCATATCTGAACTGACGTACTTGAATGACAGGCACAGGAAACGATGGCCAATAAAAACGCATTCTCGTTGCATTTTGATGATAATGTATCAATCACAACACAACAGAAGGGCCATGGTCTATTTTTAGCCCTGCTACAGTATGTCTCAGTGCTGAAATGGCCATATTGTTGTCATGTTGTCATGGCGACTTTTAAAATTTGCATACAACTGTGAGAGTGAAACGGGTTGTTTATAGGTCACAAAACTTTTGAGTCCAACTGTCGTCCATTACACCTGTTTCCTTGGGCACTAAAGGTGTGCGAGTATACACATCAAAAAACTAGAAAATTAACTTCATGGGCAGAACCTTGTAAAATAGCCCTTTCTTGTCTGGTTTATAACGAAAAAAAGATACCCCTGATCTAAAATATGCATGGGCTACCAGCCAGTGTCACCGGGCTACCAACTTCAGAATATGGTTGCCCAAGTGGACTACCAGGGAAAAAAGTTAATTTCGAGCCCTGGGCAATATTAAACATGAAACATTTAACTTGTAATATTTCCCCTTGTCTTGGCCTGCTGGGTTTTAAAAAATGTTTACAGGTATACAGGGATCATGTTCAAATTTAGCCATTGGTACCATGGAAAGGGGAGATCTAGCTAATCATCAGAATCATAGAGTTTATGGGGTCACACCAGGTCACACAAAAAATATGCAACACTACATGGCCATAATTTTACTTTAGTTAAACAATCAGAAATAATTTGTCTTCATTATTCTTCCTGGAATTCGGAAAAGAAATCAAACTAAATTATTATAAAAGGAAGATTATTATACGTCGTTAATTATAAATCCATAAAATAAATAAGTACCAGTGAATTATGTTTTAAATAAAACAAAATAACTGTGCGCTACTGTTACTGCTTGTGATAAATATAATGGTACATTGGGTGAAAAGAGGATTGAGTTCGGATACTAGTAAAATTAATTTCAGGACATAAAATTAATTTGAGGGCATAAACTTAATTTGTTATATGCATAATAAGTTAGTTGTATACTATATATCACTTATTTGGGATGACTGCATGAAACACAATTAAAAATGCTTGAAAAATTATTTCTAGTCTATGTAAAATTAATTCCAACATACTAAAATTAACTGAAAACATAATTTTGACCGAAATGGCCCCAAAATACATTATCTTTTATTATTCTTTCTAGAATGAAGGCAAAGAAATTACAATTATTATTATTATTATTATTATTATTATTATTATTATTATTATTATTATTATAGAACAAATCTTAAAAGTTGTTACTTAGAAATCCATAAAATAAATAAAAATCAGTGAATTATGTTTTAACATAGACCCTCTGGAGGGTCTATGGTTTTAAATAAAAAAACTATGGTTACCAAAATGGTTACTATTGCAACATAAAACAAAAATGAACATGGAGTTCATGCTGTTATAAATACACTTAGGAGAGCATTTGCATAGTAACTGGGATTATTTTTAATGGACTTAGGAAAAAATTCAAATTTTAAAATGCAAATAGGTTACTATGGAAACACAGGGCAGTAAAAATGGATATCGTATTTTGTCTTTCTAATACGAAATAACCTTTGGTATAATATTTCTGTTGATTCCTGGATTTTTACACTGGATATTTGGTCTTTCTAACCCAAAATATCCCTTTGGTATAACACATGCTGTTGATTCCTGGATTTTAGATGGAATCTTTGAAAAACTGGTAATTTTTACTCCTGAATGGTTGCCATGGAAACATGTCACATTAAAATGAGTGTATTTTTTTTTGTTATGCTAACCAGAAAAACCCTTATTATCAATTTTTACATCAATCAATTTTTCTTTAATAGGAATTAGGGAAAAAGTAACATTTTCAATCCCAGAATAATTACCATGGCAACTCAAAACATTAAAATAAGTCTGGTTTTTGTGTTCTCTGACCCGAACTCCCCCGCTAGATAATTTTCATATCAATCAAAGTAACTTTTCATTGGATAAAATAATCGCAATCATACCAATCCATAATCCAATAACACTAGGTCAAAATTTGTAAGACAATAGTTGTAAACATAGACACGAAACAGCACAGAACAGACAATAAATAGACGGTACACAAACAAAGTCAAATTCATGAAAGAAAGATATATGGACCTCTGGCCAAAAGACCAAGAAGTGATGTCAGGTGTTTCGAAAATAGTAAGCGCATCCTGCCCCTCATTTGGCACCCGCCATATATCAATCTGTAAGTCAGATAGGTAGTGGTTATTAGAAAAACTGAAATTTTCAACCCCTGAAATGGTTACCATGGAAACATGGGGCAGTGAAATCGATATCATATTTGGTCTTTTCGACTCAAAATACCCTTATGGTGAAATTTTCACGAAAATTGAACCTATTATTATTCGCGTTTTTATTTCTATATAATACTAATATTAATTATTATTGAGAGCTTTTAAAGCGCCATATATCCATTAATGAAAGTGCTTTGAAATCAGTAAAAGAAAATCACAAATTATTCCAAAACTTATATAAAAAAGAATCACGAAGAGCAAAATAAAAAAGTGGACAAGTAAATAAAAAAACGTAAAACATTGGCTAGATTAAAATCCATAGACGTGTTTAAAAAGATGAGTCTTAAGCAATCGTTTAAAATTATCCAGGGAAGTGCACTGTTTGATGGATATCGGCAGGTCATTCCATAAGTTTGGTGCAGCGTAGCTAAATGCACGGTTACCAAATGACTTGGTTGAAACTCTCGGTAACTTCAACATGCGACTATTCTCAGAGCGGACACAACGAATCGATCGGTATTTTGAAAGGAGATCACACATGTAAGGTGGTGTGGTATTGTGAATTATGCGGAAGGTATGCAGCAAAATTCTGAATTCAATACACTTGTTGAACGGCAACCAGTGCAGCTCGAGAAGAACAGGAGTGGTATGGTTGAACTTCCTGGTTTGGTGATGAGGTGGGCAGCGGTATTATGAACAAGTTGTAACTTATTCACACTGTTTTGAGAGATTCCATAATAAAGGAGACTATTACAATGATCCAGTCTCGATGTAACAAAAGCGTGGACGAGGTGTTTGGTTGTGTCCTTTGTCAGATACTTGCTAATGTAACTGATGTTCCTGATATAAGAAAATGCAGATTTGCACAAAGCATTGACATGGCCATCCATACTCATTGAGTTATCAAATTTAGCCCCTCAATTGACGCGCGCGAGGATGAGAATCAAACTTTTTATTTTTCTTGGCCTAAGCGATTTTTTTTCTATCAGCACTATACAATGTACTACTACTCAATACTTTTGCGATGTCTTCGTAATCATAATGAAATAAGATGTGACATATTTCAATTGGGATGAAAAGAAGGAAAAAGCAATATCTTGCCAACAAAATCTGTTAACTTGGCTCGCTTACATGAGTCACTTGCAAAATTATTGCATTGTGATTATAAGGAATTCAATTGAGCAATCAGTCCAGATTTACCTGTAATTCAGTCCCAGAATGAGAGTAACAAGAGTGTGTACCTGTGCTTTACTGTCTGTTCTGTGCTGTTTTGTGTCTATGTTTATAACAAGTGTATTACAAATTTTGACCTAGTGTTATCGGATTACGGATAGGTATGATTGCTATTATTTTGTAAAGGCTTATTGTCATTTTGATATACTGACCTTGTGAGTAACGACATTTTATAATCAGTCATGTTGAAACCCTTTTCCCAAGTCCTCCCAACTTAGAAGATGTGTCGATAAAGACACTCACATGTGTGTTGTATCTTTAATTCATCCTGCAGAGATACTTATTTATTAGTTCGCATTTCCAAAATTGATGAAATTTGATTCGTGATGTCTGAGTAGTATCACGAAAACAGTATACTACAAGTGTTTGTAAATCTGAAGGTGTAATTGATTGATTTTGACACATAGGACCAAAGTCGCTGAAGCTACTATAGACATTGATACAAAATCAAATATTTCCTGAATGTATGAAATTATCTCACTAAGGTAATCCTAGGAACCTGTAAACCGAATATTAAAGCTGTCTGACCAACGGTTTTGAAAAAAAACAAGCGACCCAACAGTTTACAGAGCATTGCTGTGTTATGTAGAGAATAACTTTTTGTGACACATGTCTTGATCACAGACAAATAGAAACAGACTGGCAATGTGTATTGTTCAAGGCATGAAGCGGTTACGTAAGTCATCCATGTATACCAAATACAAGGCTATCTGACCAGCGGTTATGAAGAAGAAGATTTTGTATCAAAAACGCCTTTTTGGTGCTTATTTGCATATTTTCAACAATATCAAAAAATTAAAAAAATAGTTTCTTATAATCATATTCTTCATCTACACAACAAATATCAAATTAGTAAATATTGCGATTCTCAAGATATTTGGGTGAAAGGACACCTCACAAATGGACATACATACATACATACATACATACATACATACATACATACATACATACATACATACATACATACATACATACATACGTACGTACGTACGTGCGTGCGTGCGTGCGTGCGTGCGTGTACGTACGTACGTACGTACATACATACATACATACATACATACATACATACATACATACATACATACATACATACATACATACATACATACATACAGACATACATACATACATACTACAGACAGACAGACAGACAGACAGACAGACAGACAGACAGACAGACAGACAGACAGACAGACAGACAGACAGGAAGACAGACAGATAGACTGACGACAGACGCTGGATGGATACCCATCCCAATAGCTTTTATAGACTATAATATATTGTAGCTGAAAAAAACAGAAGATACTACACTCATTTACATTTAGCTAGTTTAGTTTATTAATATTTTATTTGTCGATTGATAATTTATATTTTGACTTGATGCATTATCAGTTGACTGCAATCTTTACTCTTTGACTTGGCGAGGTTATTGAATGATATGATACAAATCTGGTTGATTTAACACGTCATCGGTTAATTTGATGCGTTATTGTTCACTTGACTACATTATGGGTTGATTTGATACAAGATCTAATTCAATCGATCTACCTATCCATCGAAATATATATCTATCTATTTAATATATATATATATATATATATATATATATATATATATTTACATACACACAGATATATATATATATATATATATATATATATATATATATATATATATATAATATATATATATATATATATATATATATATATTATACACAAAATGTATACAATGTGCCCTCCCGGTTATCACCATAATGGCTTTATGGCAACCTCTGAACTTGGGCACAGAGAGTACGGTTACACATTGTTGAAGATTGAAAATATTGACTCACCAGAGTGCTCTAACGGCAATACGTACCATGAGCGAAGCATAGTGGGGTGGCCCTAAAACGAAGGGGGAAGGGGTATACGAAGGGCTTATGACCCTAAAACGAAGGGGGAAGGCGGAGGGTTAGGAGAGGATTATGATATTCACATTCTAAGTAGATAACCCTTGGATAACACTATGCAAAAATAAAATATTGTCCTGGCTATGATAAAAATATGAAAGAGAGAAATAGTATAGTCACACTTAAGGGATTTATGTTAGTGGACAAGACGGGGTGGCTTTATGTACAATTCAATATATACAAGAACCATATGCATGATCAATAACTTTCACTGAAGAAGTGAAGTGGGATATGATATTCACAGTAACAGAAGAAAAGACTTTGATAGCGATATGCAAAAATGAAATATTGTCCATACAATTAAGGGACTTATGTTATTGGATGACCCCGAGGGGAGCGGGCTTATGTATAATACAATATATACAGGCACTCACGCCATGCTTAAGGCAGAGCCTATAACTATCACTGCAGCCATGAACAGAGACACGATATTCACAGTGTAGAAAAAAGTTTGATAAATAAAAGCAAAATGAAATATTATTCTCACGCTTAAGGGACATATCTTTTTGCACGGGGGGGGGGCCTTACGTACAATGCAATCTTAACGTACTACCATCATACACATCGGGGCCCTATAACTATAACTGATGCCACGAAGCCTGGGAGCATGATATTTTCAGAATTAATATTAAACACGTTTACAACAAGATTCAAAAATGAAATATTGTCCTAAGGCGTAAGGCACTTATGCTATAGGACGAGGGGGGACTTGGTATATAATGTACAATATACCAACACTGATGCCATACTGAAGACATGGCCTATAACTTTAAATTATGCCACGGAGGGGACATGATATTCACAGTGCTAGTAGTGAACAGTTTGATAGAAACATGCAAAGTTAAATTACTATCCTCCTCCATAAGAGACTCATGTTATTGGACGAAGGGGAGGGCACAGTATATACTATACAATACACAGGCATTGGCACCATACTGAAGACATGGCCTATAACTGTAAATTATACTACAAAGGGGGACATTATATTTTCAGTGTGAGTAGCGAAAAGTTTGATAGAAACATGCCAAGTTAAATTAATGTCATAAGGGCATAAGGGACTTATGATATAGGACGGGGGGGAGCTTTTTGTCTAATGTATAATGTATAATATATATTGGCACTAGCACCATACTATAGATAGGGGCGGTAACTTTAAATAATGCTACGAAGGGGTACATGATATTCTCAGTGTCAGTAGAGAACACATTGATTGCAAGATGCAAAAATGAAATATGGTCCTCACGCTCAAGGTACTTATGTTGCTGGTTGAAGGGGGGGGAGGGCTTTTTGTATAATGTAATATAAATAGGCACTAGCACCATACTGAAGTCGTGGCCTATAACTATCACTAATGCCACGAAGGGGGACGTAATATTCACACTGTCAGTAGCGAAGAGTGTGATAGAAACATTGATAGTTACGTTAATGTCATCGGGCATAAGGGACTTATGCTATTGGACGAGGGGGGAGGCTTTGTGTATAATGTATAATACATAGGCACTAGCGGAATACTAAAGACAAGGCCTATAGCTTACAAGTTTGCCGCGAAGCGAGACATGGTATTCTCAGTGTCAGTAGAGAACACATTGATAACAATATACAGAAATGAAAAATAGTCCTCAGGCATAAGGGACTTATGTTATTGAACGAAGGGGGAGGGCATAGTGTAGAACGTTTAATATAAAGGGATTAGCACCATACTGAAGACAGGGCCTATAACTTTTACTTTTGCCACGAAGGGGGACATGATATTCTCAGTTTCAGTAGAGAACACATTGATAACAAGATGCAAAAATTAAATACTCTCTTAGGGCTTAAGGGATTTTTTAATGGGACTAAGGGGGTGGGGCTTTGTGAATAATGTATAATATACAGTCACAAGTGCCATACTGAAGACGGAGCCAATAAGTTTAAATTATGCCACGAAGGGGGACATGATATTCACAGTGTTAATGGCGAACAGGTTGACAGAAACATACAAAGATAAATTATTGTCCGCTGACATAAGGGACTTATGTTATTGGACGAAGGGGGACAGTGTTTTAAGTATAATACACAGGCATTAGTGCCATACTGAAGACGGGGCCCATAACTTTAAAGTATGCCACGAAGGGGAACATGATATTCTCAGTGTCAGTAGAGTACACATTGATTGCAAGATGCAAAAATAAAATATTGTCCTCACGCTCAAGGTACTCTTGTTATTGAACAAGGGGGGTGGGTTAGTGTATAATGTATAATATACAGTCACTATAGGTCAAACTGGAGACGGGGCCAATTACTTTAAATTATGCCAGGAAGGGAGACATGGTATTCACAGTGTCAGTAGAGAACACATTGATAACAATATACAAAAATGAAAAATAGTCCTCAGGCATAAGGGACTTATGTTATTGGACGAAGGGGGAGGGCATAGTATATAATATATAATACACAGGCATTGGCACGATACTGAAGACATGGCCTATAACCTAAAATTATGCCACTAAGGGGGACATTATATTTTCAGCGTGAGTAGCGAACAGTTTGATAGAAACACTCAAAGTTAAATTAATGTCATCGGGCATAAGGGACCTATGTTATTGGACGAAGGGGGGGGGGCAAAGTATATAATGTATAATAAATAGGCACTGGCGCCATACTGAAATCATGGCCTACAATTATCACTGATGCCACGAAGGGGGACATAATATTTACAGTGTCAGTAGCGAGATGTATGATAGAAACAATGAAAGTAAAATTAATGTCATCGGGCATAAGGGACTTATGCTATTGGACGAGGGGGAGACTTTGTGTATAATGTATAATGCATAGGCACTAGCGCAATACTAAAGATAAGGCCTAAAACTTTACATTTTGCCGCGAAGGGAGACATGGTATTCTAAGTGTCAGTAGAGCACATTGATAACAACATGCAGAAATGAAAAATAGTCCTCAGGCAAAAGAGACTCATGTTATTGGACGAAGAGAGAGGGCATAGTACGGTATATAATATACAATACACAGTCATGGGCACCATACTGAAGATATGGCCTGAAACTGTAAATTATGCCACGAAGGGAGACATTATATTTTCAGCGTGAGTAGTGAAAATTTGATAGAAACATGCCAAGTTAAATTATTGTCATCGGGCATAAGGGACTTATGATATAGGACGGGGGGAGCTTTGTATCTAATGTATAATGTATAATATATATTGGCACTAGCACCATACACTGCATGAAAACCCAATAATTCAGATAAATTCACATGAATGAGTTGCCTGTATTATAGTATAATACACGTGAATTAACATGAATCCACATGAATACAGGCTTGCTGAATACAAAAAATGGATTCTTGACTGTATTCATCTGTATATGCACTCTTTAGCTAAAATACAGGCAATAATCCATGTTAATACATTAAGTATTATAGCGTTTTTATGCAGTGATACTATAGATAGGGCCGGTAACTTTAAATTATGCTACGAAGGGGACATGATAGTCTCAGTGTCAGTGTCAATATCATGTCCCCTTGGTGCCAAAATTTAAAGTTATAGACTTTTGTCTTCAGTATGGTGCTAGTCCCTTTCTGTTAACCATTAAACACTATGCCCTCCCCCTTCGTTCAATACCATAGGTCCCTTATGCTGAAGACACTTTTTAATTTTCGTATATTGTTTTGAATATGTTCTCTACTGACACTGACAACATAATGTCTCCCTACGTGGCAAAATTTAAAGTTATAGGCCCTGTCTTCAGTTTGGCGCTAATCCCTTTATATTAAAAGTTATACACTATGCCCTCCCCCTTCGTCCAATAACATAAGTCCCTAATGCCTGAGGACAATAATTTAACTTTGCAGGTTTCTATCACACATTTCGCTACTGACACTGTAAATATCATGTCCCTTCGTGGGAAAATTTAAAGCTATAGGCCCTGTCTTCAGTTTGGCGCTAATCCCTTTATATTAAAAGTTATACACTATGCCCTCCCCCTTCGTCAAATAACATGTCTTTTATGCCTGAGGACAATAATTTAATTTTGCATGTTTCTATCAAACGTTTCGCTACTGACACTGTAAATATCATGTCCCCTTCGTGGCAAAATTTAAAGTTATTGGCCCTGTCTTCAGTTTGGCGCTAATCCCTTTATATTAGAAGTTATACACTATGCCCTCCCCCCTCGTCCAATAACATAAGTCCCTTATGCCTGAGGACAATAATTTAACTTTGCAGGTTTCTATCAAACTCTTTGCTACTGACACTGTGAATATCATGTCCCCTTCGTGGCAAAATTTAAAGTTATAGGCCCTGTCTTCAGTTTGGCGCTAATCCCTTTTTATTAAAAGTTATACACTATGCCTGAGGACACTTTTTCCTTTTTGTATATTGTTTATGAATGTGTTTTCTACTGACACTGACAATATCATGTCTCCCTTCGCTGCAAAATTTTAAGTTATAGGGCCTGTCTTCAGTATGGCACTAATGCCTCTATATTAAACATAACGCACAAAGCCCTCCCCTTTTGTTCATGCATTTAAATCCCTGAAGCGTGAGAACAATATTTCATTTTTACATGCTTTTCTCAAAGTGTTTCTTCTATTACTATGAATATTTTGTCGCCTTCAGGCCATGAGTGATAGTTATGGGCCCCGATCAGTATGATGCTGGTACTTGTATATATTGCACTGTACCAAAGCCATTCACTTCAGCCAATAGAAAAGTACTTTAAGTGTAAGGATAATTTTTCATTTTTGCATATTGTGTGAAATTAGTCTCTACTAAGACGGTGAATATCATGTCCCCTTCAAGGTATCAGTGGTAGTTATAGACCCCCATCAGATTAGTGCAAGTGCGTGTATATATTTCATTGCGCATAAAGCCCCCTCCTCCTTGGTCTACTAACATAAGTCCCTTAAGCGTGTGGGTAATATTTCACTTTTGCATATTTTAATCAAAGCCAGGACAATATTGGTGTTGTCAAAGTTTTATGTACTTACAATGAGAATATCATAGCCCTTCGTATTTCCCCTTCCCCCTTCCCCCTTCCTCCTTCGTTTTAGTTTTTCCCGCATAGTGCCAACAGTGAACGCCCCTTATATTACGCAAGAGGCTGCCCAACAATCGCAGAGTGCTCTAACTACTATTAAAGCAGTGAGCGAAATACACAAAATGTATACAATGTGCCCTCCCGGTTATCACCATAATGGCTTTTATGGCAACCTCTGAACTTGGGCACAGAGAGTATATATATATATATATATATATTAATTATTAATGTGGGGGGAAAAATGGTTAGATAATTTGCACGGCGGCTTAGTACTATGATTACATTGTTGCCATGATGCGAATTTGACCAACTAAACAAAAGAGATAAAAAAACTTCCTGAAAAAAATAAGTGTCAAATGCCTGGCACATTTAAGAATCAATACTTCAAACGGATTTCCTCACATTTTTAAAAGCCTGTGCTTTTCAGCTATATTGAATTCCTCATCTTCAATGATAAACTTCAATTGTATAAAAATCTCTCTCTCTCTGTGGAATGCTGTCACTGTAGTTGATGTATGTATTAAACCAGGGGCGATATCTCATCCCGGCGTTGTCACCACCTTTCCTTGAGGTACTTCACAGGTTTGAATGTCCTCAGTAAATGGCAGCATGTTAACAGAATGTACTTTCAGACTTTTTCAAATTTTATAACTTTTGATGGTGTACTAATCCGCATTGCCATATTCAATGTATTTCAGATAGCAATCAACGTAAAAACTTCTCTGAATTTATCATCGAGATTTTTTTATGTATTTGTCTTCGAATTGCTTTATGTTTTTGATGTCGACGACAGCAACTCGCAGGGTATGCTCAAATATTTCTGGAAACGTTCAAAGGAATTCTACCGATGGTATATTCTTCCAACTTATTTAAGTCTTGGTAGATGACATTGAAATGAATCCAAAAGTATTTTCAAATATCCAGGCCGTGATTGCCCTAAATCTCTCAAATCAAAATTAGAACGGGTTGTTATGCTCTTGCTGGGTCCAAAAGGAATTCTTCAGTTGGTGTTTTATGCACTCTTATTGTAGACATGACAGATGACATTGAAATGAATCCAGGACTGACTGTAATTAGCCAAGCGGTGTTTTTGTCCGAAAACTCAAATAAAATCAGAACGGGTTACAATGCTCTTCTTATGAGAAAGGTTCAGCACAACAAACTCTAATAATGTTCAATGGAATTCTACAGGTGGCATTTTCTGATAAATAAACTCCCTGAAACAAATTGAGTGTTATCTGCATAGCACATTTAAGAATCAATACTCCAAATGTATTCCCAATTTTTTTTAATATCCTGTGATTTATAGCTATATTGAATTACTCATCTTCAATGATAATCTTCCATTGTATAAAAATCTCACCTCTGTGGAATGTTGTCACGGTAGTTGATAGATATATTAAGGTAAATAAAGGACACAGAGACAAAGACTTGGCCAAAATCCAGGGGCGATATCTCATCCCGGCGTTGTCACCACCTTTCCTTGAGGTACTTCACAGGTTTGAAATTTCGCAGGAAAGGACTGCCT
>LD359642.1:64370-76201 GCA_001465055.1 Ptychodera flava | reverse complement strand
GAAAGGGCAGCATTTTAACAGGATGTACTTACACACTTTTTTCGAATTTTATAATTTTTGATGGTGTACTAATCCGCATTGCCATATTCAAAATATTTCAGATAACATTCAACGTAAAAACGTCTCTGAATTTATCATCGAGATTTTTTTATGTATTTGTCTCCGAATTGCTTGATATTCTTGATGTCATCGACAGCAAATCGCAGCATATGCTCAAATAATTCTGGGAATGTTCAAAAGAATTCTACCGATGGTACTCTGTGCACACTTATTTGAGACTTGGTAGATGATATTGAAATGAATCCAAGGATAATTTCAAATATCAATGCGGTGTGATTGCCCGAAATAGCTCGAATAAAATCAGAATTGGTTGTCATACTGTTGCTGGGTGAAATAGTTCAACAAAATGTGAATGATTTTCTTACAAATAATTCTGACAATATCAAAAAGGAATTCCACAGTTGGTGTTTCATGCACTCTTATTTAAGACATGGCAGATGACATTGAAATGTATCTGGGCGCTATTTTAAGTGTCCATGCGGTGATGTTACGTTAATGTTTATCCGATTAAACACTTGAGACTTTGCGCACTGCAAATTTAACTGATATTTGTTATTGTACAGTTTGCTGACTTGCGACTTTTACTGATTGCTTTATTAAAGACGATATCTAGAGTGATGGAGACGTTTTAAACAATGTTTTCTGAAGTAGGCAATGCAAGGGCGTAAAAGGTCTGATAAGAAAATGTCAAAGCTCCATTTGTACATAAAGGTCCATACCATTGCTTGAAGAGAAAGGGGCTCCATATTGTTCATATCATTGCTCATAGTTTAATGCCATAATAAGAGTAAGTGACAATGCCAGCCGGGAAATTTAAAGCATCGATTATTAATGTGAATGAAACATGGTTAGATAATATGAACGATTTCTTAGTATCATGCATACATTGTTACAGTTTCGCGAATTCGAGCAAACTAAACAAAAGAGATGAAAAAACTCCCGGAAACAAATTGAGTGTTACCTGCCTAGCACATTTAAAAATCAATACATCAAACTCATTCCCCAAGTTTTTTAATATCCTGTTTTTTTCACCAATATTAAATTCCTCATCTTCAAAGAGAATCTTCCATTGTATACAAATGTCCATCTGTGTGGAATGTTGTCTCTATATTGATACATATACATACGCAAATAAACGACATAGAGACAAAGGTTTGGCCGAATCCAGGGACGATATCACACCCCATTTTGTCACCATTTCCTCTAGAGGCATTTCACAAGTTTGAATGTCCCCAAGGAAGGGCAGCATGTTAGCAGGATGAACTTACACCCTTTTTCGAATTTTATAACTTTTGATGGTGCACTAATCCGCATTGCCATATCAAAATATATTTCAGATAACAGTCAACGTAAAAACTTCTCTGAATTTATCATCGAGATTTTTTTATGTATTTGTCTTCGAATTGTTTGATGTTCTTGATGTCGTCGACAGCAACTCGCAGGATATGCTCAAATAATTCTGGAAATGTTCAAAAGAAATCTACCGATGGCATATTCTTCCAACTTATTTAAGTCTTGGTAGATGACATTGAAATGAATCCAAAAGCATTTTTAAATATCAAGGCCGTGTGATTGCCCTAAATCTCTCAAAGCAAATTAGAACGGGTTGTTATGCTCTTGCTGGATCCAAAAGGAATTCTTCAGTTGGTGTTTTATGCACTCTTATTGTAGACATGACAGATGACATTGAAATGATAGTGATTCTTGTCAAGTCTCTGTGGTTGTACCACAGGGATCTATCTTAGGTCCCTTATTCTTTCTACTTTTCATCAATGATCTTCCTTTATTTACAAATACATCTGATCATTACATGTATGCAGATAACACTGCTGCACAGGTCACCAGTACTAAGTTAAAAGAAATTGAAAATAAGCTTAATCAAGACATGTATCACATCACACACTGGTGTGATCTTAATAACATGTGTATTAACTCACAGAAAACAAAAGTTATGGTCCTTGGAACTTCTCAAAGAAAAGCTAGAATAGATGAATCAATTCATGTGTTATGTAATGGAGATCAACTGGAGTGTGTTACACATGATAAATTATTGGGTATAATTATTGATGATACTTTAAGCTGGGAAAAACAAGTTAACTCTGTTTGTAAAAGTATCGCATTTAAGTTACTTCAACTCTAGCGTATTCGCCCATTTCTAACTAAAAGGGCCATGATGAGTTTTTATAATTGTTTTATTTTACCCCATTTTGATTACTATTCCAACATATGGGGTCACTGTTCTATCAAACTTTTAGGGCGCATTGAGCGACTCCAGAAAGATGTTGCGAGAGTTCTTTTAGATTGTGATTTTAATACTTCTAGTGAAGTTTTATTCCGTACACTGAATTGGATGCCATTCAGAAAACGGATTTTATATCATGAATCAATTTTAATGTATAAAGTACAAAACAATTGAGCTCCAGATTATTTGAATGTTTTTAAAAGGATACACAATATTCACAGTCGGAATACTAGATCTGCTGCCAGAGAAGATTTATACATTCCAAAACATAGAACACAGATTTTTAAGAAAAGTTTTACATACAGTGATGTAAAAATATGGAACAGTTTACCGGTTGACTTAAAGTCATGCTCCTCATTGCAGGCCTTTAAAGGCAAATGTAAATTTCATTTCTTATGTGACACAGATGTTCAGTAGTGTAATGTTGTTTATTGTCCATTTGTCCATTTGTTTTTTGTACCTATTGTATGTTTTGCCTTTCATGTCTTCATGGATGTGTGCAATTTTTAATGTATATATTGTAAATTTTAATGATTTCTCGACACTGTGTGAGAAAAGCCACTGGCTCAACAGTTTATCGAGATTAAATAAAGTCTAAATAAAATAAATAAAAAATAAAATCCAGGACTGACTGTAATTCCAAGCGGTGTTTTTGTCCGAAAACTCAAATAAAATCAGAACGGGTTACAATGCTCTTCTTATGAGAAAGGTTCAGCACTACAAACTCTAATAATGTTCAATGGAATTCTACAGGTGGCATTTTCTGATAAAAAAACTCCCTGAAACAAATTGAGTGTCATCTGCTTAGCACATTTAAGAATCAATACTCCAAACGTATTCCCCAATTTTTTTTAATATCCTGTGATTTATAGCTATATTGAATTACTCATCTTAAATGACAATCTTCCATTGTATAAAAATCTCACCTCTGTGGAATGTTGTCACTGTAGTTGATAGATGTATTAACGCAAATAAACGACACAGAGACAAAGGACTTGGCCAAAATCCAGGGGCGATATCTCATCCCGGCGTTGTCACCACCTTTCCTTGAGGTACTTCACAGGTTTGAAATTTCGCAGGAAAGGACTGCCTGTTAGCAGGATGCACTTACACACTTTTTCAAATTTTATAACTTTTGATGGTTAACCAATCCCCATTGCCATATTCCAAATATTCAAGATACCATTGAACATAAAAATTTATCTGAATTTATCATCGGGATTTTTATATGTATTTGTCTCCGAATTGCTTGATTTCTTTGATGTCTTCGACAGCGACCAGCAGCTTATGCATAAAAATATTTTGACAATGTTCAATGGAATTCTAGATGTGATGATTGCTGCACACTTATTGAACATTTGGTAGATGACACTGAAGTGTATCTAGGCGTAATTTTAAGTATCCATGAGGTTTTTGCCAAAAAATATCTCGAATCAAATCCGAACGGGCTGTCATGCAATTGGTGTGAGACAAGGTTCAACACAAAATGTGACGGAGTTTATCCAAATGAATACTTGAGACTTTGTGCAATGCAAACTGATTGTCACCTGCCTGGCACATTTCAGAATCAATAATCCAAACTTATTTCCTCTGATTTTTTCACATCCTGTGCTTTTCAGCTATATTGAATTGCTCATCTTCGATGATTTGTCTTCCATTTTTTAAAAACTCTACCTTTGTGGAATGTTGTCACTGTAGTTGATAGATGTATTAACGCAAATAAACGATACAGAGACAAAGGACTTGGCCGAAATCCAGGGGCGATATCTCATCCCGGCGTTGTCACCACCTTTCCTTGAGGTACTTCACAGGTTTGAATGTCCTCAGTAAATGGCAGCATGTTAACAGAATGCACTTTTAGACTTTTTCAAATTTTATAACTTTTGATAGTTTACCAATCCCCATTGCCATATTCAAAAATATTTAAGTCAAAATATTTATTCCCAGCTTATTCGATATGCAAGAGCTTGATAAATACAATAGATAAATACAGTAGATAAATACAATATCTCTTTTCGACAAATGATCGCTGATGGCATCGGTGACATTTGGCCTTAGTTAATGACCACTACCTATCTGACTTATAGATTGATATATGGCGGGTGCCACATGTTTCGCAGGATGCGCTTACTATTTTCGAAACACCTGACTTCACTTATTGGTCTTTTGGCCAGAGGTTCATATATCTTTCTTTCATAAATTTGACTTTGTTTCTGTACCGTCTATTTACTGTCTGTTAATCTGTGCTGTTTTGTGTCTATGTTTAAAACTATTGTCTTACGAATTCCGACCTAGTGTTATTGGACTACGGATTGGTATGATTGCGATTATTGAACGTTAAAATTTCTCTGAATTTATCATCGGGATTTTTATATGTATTCGTCTTCGAATTGCCTGATTTCTTTGATGTCGTCGACAGCAACCAGCAGCTTATGCAAAACATATTCTGATAATGTTCAATGGAATTCTAGAGGTGGTGTTTTATGCACACGTATTTAAGACTTGGTAGGTGACATTGAAATGAATCCCGGGATAATTTTAAATATCCATGGTGTGTGATTGCCAAACAATATCTCCAATCAAATCAGAACGGGTTGTCATGCTCATACTGCGAGAAATTGTTCAACATAAAAGGTGAAGGGTTTCTCCCGAATACTTCTGACAATGTTCAATGGAATTCTAGATGTGGTGTTAGCTGCACACTTATTTAAGATTTGGTAGATGACACTGAAATGTATCCAGGCGTCATTTTAAGTATACATGGGGTGATTGCCAAAGAACATCTCAACTCATATAAGAATGGGCTGTCATGCAATTGCAGCGAGACAAGTTTAAACACAAAATGTGACGGAGTTTATCAGAATGAATACTTGAGACTTTGTGCAATGCAAGATTAATTGATATTTGTTATTGTTCAGTTTGCTGACTTGCGACTTTCACTGATTGCTTTATTGAGGACGATATTTAGAGTGATGAAAAAACTTCAAACAAAATGTCTGAAGTAGGCAATGCAAGTGAGAAAAAGGTCGGATAAGAAAACGTCAATAACCCAATTTCTAGATAAAGGTCCGGCCTATTGTTCAAAGAGAAAGGGGCTCCATATTGTCCATATCATTGCTCGTAGTTGATCATGTAGGTGACTATCAAAGCCGGGGAATTAAAAGCATCTATTATGATTGTGAGTGAATAATGGTCAGACAATTTGAACGGTGGCTTAGTATCATGCATACATTGTTAGTTTCATGAATTTGAGCTAACTAAACAGAAGAGATAAAAAAACACCCTGAAAGAAATTAATTGTCACCTGCCTGGCACATTAAAGAATCAATATTCAAAACTTATTAACCCAATTTTTTAATATCCTCTGCTTTTCAGCTATACTGAATTGCTCATCTTCAATGACAATCTTCCATTGTATAAAAATCTCACCTCTGTGGAATGTTGTCACTGTAGTTGATAGATGTATTAACGCAAATAAACGACACAGAGACAAAAGACTTGGCCGAAATCCAGGGGCGATATCTCATCCCGGCGTTGTCACCACCTTACCTTGAGGAATTCACAGCTTTGAAATTTCCGCAGGAAAGGGCAGTATTTTAACAGGATGTACTTACACACTTTTTTCGAATTTTATAATTTTTGATGGTGTACTAATCCGCATTGCCATATTCAAAATATTAAGATAACAATCAACTTCAAATTGTTTCTGAATTCATCATCGATGATTTTTTGTATGTATTTGTCTTCGAATTGCTTCATTTTGTTGATGGCGTCGGCAGCAACTCGCAGCATATGCTCAAATAATTCTGACAATGTCCAAAAGAATTCTACCGGTGGTACTTTGTGCACACTTATTTGAGACTTGGTAGATGATATTGAAATGAATCCAAGGGTAATTTCAAATATCAATGCGGTGTGATTGCCCGAAATCGCTCGAATAAAATCAGAATGGGTTGTCATGCTGTTGCTGGGTGAAATGGTTCGAACAAAATGTGAATGATTTTCTTACAAATAATTCTGACACTATCAAAAAGGAATTCCACAGTTGGTGTTTCATGCACTCTTAATTAAGACATGGAAGATGACATTGAAATGTATCTGGGCGCTATTTTAAGTGTCCAGTCGGTGATGTTACATTAATGTTTATCCGTTTAAACACTCGAGACTTTGCGCACTGCAAATTTAACTGATATTTGTTATTGTACAGTTTGCTGACTCGCGACTTTTACTGATTGCTTTATTAAAGACGATATCTAGAGTTATGAAGACTCTTTAAACAAAGTTTTTTGAAGTAGGCAATGCAAGGGCGTAAAAGGTCTGATAAGAAAATGTCAAAAGCTCCATTTGTACATGAAGGTCCATACCATTGCTTGAAGAGAAAGGGGCTTCATATTGTTCATATCATTGCTCATAGTTTACTGCCATAATAAGAGTAAGTGACAATGCCAGCCGGGGAATTTAAAGCATCGATTATTAATGTGAATGAAACATGGTTAGATAATATGAACGATTTCTTAGTATCATGCATACATTGTTACAGTTTCGTGAATTTGAGCAAACTAAACAAAAGAGATAAAAAACTCCCGGAAACAAATTGAGTGTTACCTGCCTAGCACATTAAAAAATCAATACTTCAAACTTATTCCCCAAGTTTTTTTCAAATATCCTGTGTTTTTCACCAATATTAAATTCCTCATCTTCAAAGAGAATCTTCCATTCTATACAAATGTCCATCTGTGTGGAATGTTGTCTCTATATTGATACATATATTTACGCAAATAAACGACATAGAGACAAAGGTTTGGCCGAATCCAGGGACGATATCACACCCCGTTGTTGTCACCGTTTCCTCTTGAGGCATTTCACAGGTTTGAATGTCCCCAAGGAAGGGCAGCATGTTAGCAGGATGAACTTGCACCCTTTTTTGAATTTTTTAACTTTTGATGGTGTACTAATCCGCATTGCCATATCAAAATATATTTCAGATAACAGTCAACGTAAAAACTTCTCTGAATTTATCATCGACATTTTTTTACGTATTTGTCTTCGAATTGCTTGATGTTCTTGATGTCGTCGACAGCAACTCGAAGGATATGCTCAAATAATTCTGGAAATGTTCAAAAGAAATCTACCGATGGTATATTCTTCCAACTTATTTAAGTCTTGGTAGATAACATTGAAATGAATCCAAAAGTATTTTCAAATATCCAGGCCGTGTGATTGCCCTAAATCTCTCAAATCAAATTAGAACGGGTTGTTATGCTCTTGCTGGATCCAAAGGAATTCTTCAGTTGGTGTTTTATGCACTCTTATTGTAGACATGACAGATGACATTGAAATGAATCCAGGACTGACTGTAATTAACCAAGCGGTGTTTTTGTCCGAAAACTCAAATAAAATCAGAACGGGTTACAATGCTCTTCTTATGAGAAGGGTTCAGCACAACAAACTCTAATAATGTTCAATGGAATTCTACAGGTGGCATTTTCTGATAAAAAACCTCCATGAAATCAAATTGAGTGTCATCTGCTTAGCACATTTAAGAATCAATACTCCAAACGTATTCCCAATTTTTTTTAATATCCTGTGATTTATAGCTATATTGAATTACTCATCTTCAATGATAATCTTCCATTTATAAAACTCTCACCTCTGTGGAATGTTGTCACTGTAGTTGATAGATGTATTAACGCAAGTAAACGACACAGAGACAACAGACTTGGCAAAAATCCAGGGGCGATATCTCATCCCGGCGTTGTCACCACCTTTCCTTGAGGAACTGCACAGGTTTGAATGTCCTTAGTAAATGGCAGCATGTTAACAGAATGCACTTTCAGACTTTTTCAAATTTTATAACTTTTGATAGTTTACCAATCCCCATTGCCATATTCAAAAATATTTAAGTCAAAATAATTATTCCCAGCTTATTCGATATGCAAGAGCTTGCACTTCATATGGTTATTTTGTAGAGAGACATGGCCATCTCTCTGACAAACTGTTGTATCAAGGTTTCACCAGAGCAAGACTTGTCTCTACATTCAAATGCGTTTTGGCAGGTATCGCAAGCTGGTAGATAAATACAATATCTCTGTTCGACAAATGATCGCTGATGGCATCGGTGACATTTGGCCTTAGTTAATGACCACTACCTATCTGACTTATAGATTGATATATAGCGGGTGCCACATGTTTGGCAGGATGCGCTTACTATTTTCGAAACACCTGACATCACTTCTTGGTCTTTTGGCCAGAGGTTCATATATCTTTCTTTCATAAATTTGACTTTGTTTGTGTACCGTCTATTTACTGTCTGTTAATCTGTGCTGTTTTGTGTCTATGTTTAAACTATTGTCTTACGAATTCCGACCTAGTGTTATTGGACTACGGATTGGTATGATTGCGATTATTGAACGTTAAAATTTCTCTGAATTTATCATCGGGATTTTTATATGTATTCGTCTTCGAATTGCTTGATTTCTTTGAAGTCGTCGACAGCGACCGCAGCTTATGCAAAACATATTCTGAAAATGTTCAATGGAATTCTAGAGGTGGTGTTTTATGCACATGTATTTAAGACTTGGTAGGTGACATTGAAATAAATCCCGGGATAATTTTAAATATCCATGGTGTGTGATTGCCAAACAATATCTCCAATCAAATCAGAACGGGTTGTCATGCTCATACTGCGAGAAATTGTTCAACATAAAAGGTGAAGGGTTTCTCCCGAATACTTCTGACAATGTTCAATGGAATTCTAGATGTGGTATTAGCTCCACACTAATTCAATATTTGGTAGATTACACTGAAATGTATCCAGGCGTCATTTTAAGTATCCATGCGGTGATTGCCAAAAAACATCTCAAATTATATAAGAACGGGTTGTCATGCAATTGCAGTGTGACAAATTTCAACACAAAATGTGACGGAGTTTATCCAAATGAATACTTGAGACTTTGTGCAATGCAAGATTAATTGATATTTAATGTTCAGTTTGCTGACTTGCGACTTTCACTGATTGCTTTATTGAGGACGATATTTAGAGTGATGAAAAAACTTCAAAAAAAATGTCTGAAGTAGGCAATGCAAGTGAGAAAAAGGTCGGATAAGAAAATGTCAATAACCCAATTTCTAGATAAAGGTCCGAACTATTGTTCAAAGGGGCTCCATATTGTCCATATCATTACTCGTAGTTGACTACCAAAATAAGAGTAGGTGACTATCAAAGCCGGGGAATGTAAAGCATCTATTATGATTGTGAGTGAAAAATGGTTACACAATATGAACGATGGCTTAGTATCATGCATACATTGTTAGTTTCATGAATTTGGGGTAACTAAACCAAAGAGATAACAAACACCCTGAAACAAATTAATTGTCACCTCCCTGGCACATTAAAGAATCAATAGTCAAAACTTATTAACCAAAGTTTTTAATATCCTGTGCTTTTCAGCTATACTGAATTCCCCAACTTCAATTATTATCTTCCATTGTATAGAAAATCTCCACCTCTGTGGAATGTTGTCACTGTAGTTGATAGATGTATTAACGCAAATAAACGACACAGAGACAAAAGACTTGGCCGAAATCCAGGGGCGATATCTCATCCTTGCGTTGTCACCACCTTACCTTGAGGAATTCACAGGTTTGAAATTTCCGAAGGAAAGGGCAGAATTTCAACAGGATGTACTTACACACTTTTTTCGAATTTTATAATTTTTGATTGTGTACTAATCCGCATTGCAATAAGATAACAATCAACTTCAAATTGTTTCTGAATTCATCATCGATGATTTTTTGTATATATTTGCCATCAGAATAGGTTGTCATGCTGTAGCTAGGTGAAATGGTTCGAACAAAATGTGAATGATTTTCTTACAAATAATTCTGACAATATCAAAAAGGAATTCCATAGTTGGTGTTTCATGCACTCTTATTTAAGACATGGCAGATGACATTGAAATGTATCTGGGCGCTATTTTAAGTGTCCATGCGGTGATGTTACGTTAATGTTTATCCGTTTAAACACTCGAGACTTTGCGCACTGCAAATTTAACTGATATTTGTTATTGTACAGTTTGCTGACTCGCGACTTTTACTGATTGCTTTATTGATGACGATGTTTAGAGTGATGAAGACTCTTTAAACAAAGTTGTTTGAAGTAGGCAATGCAAGGGCGTAAAAGGTCTGATAAGAAAATGTCAAAAGCTCCATTTGTACTACCATTGCTTGAAGAGAAAGGGGCTTCATATTTTTCATATCATTGCTCATAGTTTACTGCCATAATAAGAGTAAGTGACAATGCCAGCCGGGGAATTTAAAGCATCGATTATTAATGTGAATGAAACAGGGTTAGATAATATGAACGATTTCTTAGTATCATGCATACATTGTTACAGTTTCGCGAATTTGAGCAAACTAAACAAAAGAGATAAAAAACTCCCGGAAACAAATTGAGTGTTACCTGGCTAGCACATTTAAAAATCAATACTTCAAACTCATTCCCCAAGTTTTTTAAATATAATGCGTTTTTACCTACATTAAATTCCTCATCTTCAATGAGAATCTTCCATTGTATAAAAATGTCCACCTGTGTGGAATGTTGTCTTTATAGTTGATACATATATACATATACGCAAATAAACGACATAGAGACAAAGGTTTGGCGGAATCCAGGGACGATATCACACCCCATTTTTGTCACCGTTTCCTCCTGAGGCATTTCACAGGTTTGAATGTCCCCAAGGAAGGGCAGCATGTTAGCAGGATGAACTTACACCCTTTTTCGAATTTTATAACTTTTGATGGTGTACTAATCCCATTTGCCATATTCAAAATATTTCAGATAAGAGTCAACGTAAAAACTTCTCTGAATTTATCATCGAGATTTTTTTATGTATTTGTCTTCGAATTGCTACATGTTCTTGATGTCGTCGACAGCAAATCGCAGGATATGCTCAAATAATTCGAGAAATGTTCAAAAAAATTCTACCGATGGTATATTCTTCCAACTTATTTAAGTCTTGGTAGATGACATTCAAATAATCCAAAAGTATTTTCAAATATCCAGGCTGTGTGATTGCCCTAAATCTCTCGAATCAAATTAGAACGGGTTATTATGCTCTTGTTGGGTCCAAAAGGAATTCTTCAGTTGGTGTTTTATGCACTCTTATTGTAGACATGACAGATGACATTGAAATGAATCCAAGACTGCCTGTAATTAACCAAGCGGTGTTTTTGTCCGAAAACTCAAATAAAATCAGAACGGGTTACAATGCTCTTCTTATGAGAAAGGTTCAGCACTACAAACTCTAATAATGTTCAATGGAATTCTACAGGTGGCATTTTCTGATAAAAAAACTCCCTGAATCAAATTGAGTGTCATCTGCTTAGCACATTTAAGAATCAATACTAAAAACGTATTCCCAATTTTTTTAATATCCTGTGATTTATAGTTATATTGAATTACTCATCTTCAATGACAATCTTCCATTGTATAAAAATCTCACCTCTGTGGAATGTTGTCACTGTA
>LD359642.1:19057-58083 GCA_001465055.1 Ptychodera flava | reverse complement strand
GTGATGATTGCTGCACACTTATTGAACATTTGGTAGATGACACTGAAGTGTATCTAGGCGTAATTTTAAGTATCCATGAGGTTTTTGCCAAAAAATATCTCGAATCCGATCCGAAGGGGCTGTCATGCAGTTGGTGTGAGACAAGGTTCAACACAAAATGTGACGGAGTTTATCCGAATGAATACTTGAGACTTTGTGCAATGCAAATTTAACTGATATTTGTTATCATACAGTATGCTGACTTGCGACTTTTACTGATTGCTGTATTTAGCACGATATCGAGAGTGATGAGGAAACTTCAATCAAAATTTCTAAAGTAGGCAATGCAAGTGCGAAAAAGTTCTGATAAGAAAATGTCAATAACCCAATTTGTAGATGAAGGTCCGAATGATTGTTTCAAGAGAAAGAGGCTCCATATTATCCGTATCATAGCTCGTAGTTTACTAGCAAAATAAAAGTAAGTGACAATCCCATCCGGGAATTTATAGTATCGATTTTTAATGTGAGTAAAACATGGTTATATAATTTGAAGTGGCTTAGTATCACGCAGACATTTTTACTGTGGCGTGACTTTGAGCCAAGTAAACACAAGATATAAAACACTCTCTGAAACAAACTGATTGTCACCTGGCTGGCACATTTCAGAATCAATAATCCAAACTTATTTGTTCTGATTTTTCATATCCTGTGCTTTTCAGCTATGCTGAATTGCTCATCTTCAATGATTATCTTCCATTGTATAAAAATCTCTACCTCCGTGGAATGTTGTCACGGTAGTTGATAGATATATTAAGGTAAATAAAGGACACAGAGACAAAGACTTGGCCAAAATCCAGGGGCGATATCTCATCCCGGCGTCACCATTTCCCCCTGAGGCATTCACAGGTTTGAAATTTCGCAGGAAAGGACTGCCTGTTAGCAGGATGCACTTACACACTTTTTCAAATTTTATAACTTTTGATGGTTAACCAATCCCCATTGCCATATTCCAAATATTCAAGATACCATTGAACATAAAAATTTATCTGAATTTATCATCGGGATTTTTATATGTATTTGTCTCCGAATTGCTTGATTTCTTTGATGTCGTCGATAGCGACCAGCAGCTTATGCATAAAAATATTGTGACAATGTTCAATGGAATTCTAGATGTGATGATTGCTGCACACTTATTGAACATTTGGTAGATGACACTGAAGTGTATCCAGGCGTAATTTTAAGTATCCATGAGGTTTTTGCCAAAACATATCTCGAATCCAATCCGAACGGGCTGTCATGCAGTTGGTGTGAGACAAAGTTCAACACAAAATGTGACGGAGTTTATCCGAATGAATACTTGAGACTTTGTGCAATGCAAATTTAACTGATATTTGTTATCATACAGTATGCTGACTTGCGACTTTTACTGATTGCTGTATTTAGCACGATATCGAGAGTGATGAGGAAACTTCAATCAAAATTTCTAAAGTAGGCAATGCAAGTGCGAAAAAGTTCTGATAAGAAAATATCAATAACCCAATTTGTAGATGAAGGTCCGAATGATTGTTTCAAGAGAAAGAGGCTCCATATTATCCGTATCATAGCTCGTAGTTTACTAGCAAAATAAGAGTAAGTGACAATCCCATCCGGGAATTTGTAGTATCGATTTTTAATGTGAGTGAAACATGGTTATATAATTTGAAGTGGCTTAGTATCACGCATACATTTTTACCGTGGCGTGACTTTGAGCAAAGTAAACACAAGAGATAAAACACTCTCTGAAACAAACTGATTGTCAACTGACTGGCACATTTCAGAATCAATAATCCAAGCTTATTTGCTCTGATTTTTCATATCCTGTGCTTTTCAGCTATACTGAATTGCTCATCTTCAATGATTATCTTCCATTGTATAAAAATCTCTACCTCCGTGGAATGTTGTCACTGTAGTTGATAGATGTATTAACGCAAATAAACGACACAGAGACAAAGGACTTGGCCAAAATCCAGGGGCGATATCTCATCCCGGCGTTGTCACCACCTTTCCTTGAGGTACTTCACAGGTTTGAATGTCCTCAGTAAATGGCAGCATGTTAACAGAATGCACTGTCAGACTTTTTCAAATTTTATAACTTTTGATAGTTTACCAATCCCCATTGCCATATTCAAAAATATTTAAGCCAAAATATTTATTCCCAGCTTATTCGATATGCAAGAGCTTGCACTTCATATGGTTATTTTGTAGAGAGACATGGCCATATCTGTTACAAACTGTTGTATCAAGGTTACACCAGAGCAAGACTTGTCTCTACATTCAAATGCTTTTTGGCAGGTATCGCAAGCTGGTAGATAAATACAATATCTCTGTTCGACAAATGATCGCTGATGGCATCGGTGACATTTGGCCTTAGTTAATGACCACTACCTATCTGACTTATAGATTGATATATGGCGGGTGCCACATGTGGGGCAGGATGCGCTTACTATTTTCGAAACCTCGACATCACTTCTTGGTCTTTTGGCCAGAGGTCCATATATCTTTGTTTCATAAATTTGACTTTGTTTGTGTACCGTCTATTTACTGTCTGTTAATCTGTGCTGTTTTGTGTCTATGTTTAAACTATTGTCTTACGACGTCCGACCTAGTGTTATTGGACTACGGATTGGTATGATTGCGATTATTGAACTTTAAAATTTCTCTGAATTTATCATCGGGATTTTTATATGTATTCGTCTTCGAATTGCCTGATTTCTTTGATGTCGTCGACAGCAACCAGCAGCTTATGCAAAACATATTATGATAATGTTCAATGGAATTCTAGAGGTGGTGTTTTATGCACACGTATTTAAGACTTGGTAGGTGACATTGAAATGAATCCCGGGATAATTTTAAATATCCATGGTGTGTGATTGCCAAACAATATCTCCAATCAAATCAGAACGGGTTGTCATGCTCTTACTGCGAGAAATTGTTCAACATAAAAGGTGAAGGGTTTCTCCCGAATACTTCTGACAATGTTCAATATAATTCTAGGTGTGGTGTTAGCTGCACACTTATTTAATATTTGGTAGATGACACTGAAATGTATCCAGGCGTCATTTTAAATATCCACGCGGTGATTGCCAAAAACCATCTCCAGTCATATAAGAACGGGTTGTCATGCAATTGCATAGAGACAAGTTTCAACACAAAATGTGACGGAGTTTATCCAAATGAATACTTGAGACTTTGTGCAATGCAAGATTAATTGATATTTGTTATTGTTCAGTTTGCTGACTTGCGACTTTTACTGATTGCTTTATTGAGGACGATATTTAGAGTGATGGAGAAACTTCAAACAAAATTTCTGAATTAGGCGATGCAAGTGAGAAAAAGTTCTGATAAGAAAATGTAAATTACCCTATTTGTAGATGAAGGTCCAGACGATCGTTTGAAGAGAAAGGGGCTCCATATTTTCCATATCGTTGCTCTAAGTTTACTGCTAAAATAAGAGTAAGTGATAATGCAAGCCGGGGAATTGAAAGCATTGATTATTATCGACAATATTATGAGTGAAAAATGGTCAGACAATTTGAACGGTGGCTTAGTTAATGCATACATTGTTACAGTTTCGTGAACTTGAGCTATCTTAACAAAAGAGATAAAAAAGCACCATGAAACAAATTGATTGTCATCTCCCTGGTACATTTAAAAATCTATAGTCCAAACTTATTTACACAATTTTTTAATATCCTGTGCTTTTCAGCTATATTGAATTGCTCATCTTCAATGATTATCTTCCATTGTATAAAAATCTCTACCTCTGTGGAATGTTGTCACTGTAGTTGATAGATGTATTAACGCAAATAAACGACACAGAGACAAAAGACTTGGCCGAAATCCAGGGGCGATATCCAATCCCGGCTTTGTCACCACCTTTCCATGAGGAATTCACAGGTTTGAAATTTCCGCAGGAAAGGCGACATGTTAACAGGATGCACTTACATACTTTTTCAAATTTCATAACTTTCGATGGTGTACTAATTCATATTCCCATATTCACAATATTTAAGGTAATGATCCATGTAAAAACCTCTCTGAATTTATCATCGATGATTTTTTATTTATTTGTCTCCGAATTGCTTGATTTTCTTGATGTCGTCGACAGCAACTCGCAGCATATGCCCAAATAATTCTGACAATGTCCAAAAGAATTCTACCGGTGGTACTTTGTGCACACTTATTTGAGACTTGGTAGATGATATTGAAATGAATCCAAGGGTAATTTCAAATATCAATGCGGTGTGATTGCCCGAAATCGCTCGAATAAAATCAGAATGGGTTGTCATGCTGTTGCTGGGTAAAATGGTTCGAACAAAATGTGAATGATTTTCTTACAAATAATTCTGACAATGTCAAAAAGGAATTCTACAGGTTGTATTTTATGCACTGTTATTTAAGACATGGCAGATGACATAGAAATGAATCGAGAGTTAGCCATGTGGTGTACTTGTCCCAAACCTCTCAAATCAAATCAGAATGGGTTGCCATGCTCTTCTTGTGAGAAATGGTTCAACAGAATTTAGGAAGGAGTTTCTCACAAATAACTCTAACAATGTTCAAGGGAATTCTACAGGTTTGTGCCTTGGAAGATGACATTAAATTGAATCGAGGCGTAATGTCAAGTATCCATGCGGTGATTGCCAAAAAACATCTCCAATCATATCAAAACGGGTTGTCATGCAATTGCTGTGAGAAAAGGTCTAACACAAATGTGACGGATTTTATCCGAATGAATACTCGAGACTTTGTGCAATGCAAATTTAACTGATATTTGTTATCGAACAGTTTGCTAACTCGCAACTTTTACTGATCGCTTTATTGAGGACGATATTTAGAGTGATGAAGACTCTTCAAACAAAGTTTTTTGAAGTAGGCAATGCAAGGGCGTAAAAGGTCTGATAAGAAATGTCACAAGCTCCATTTGTACATGAAGGTCCATACCATCGCTTGAAGAGAAAGGGGCTTCCTATTGCACGAGTGTTTCATTACCGGGAAGCAGCGAATTTTAGCGGTGAGGAAAGAAATGAACAAACGAACTCGGGAGACTGTCTCAGCTGTGCGAGATTTGGCGTGATTTCTGGCGAGAGTTGAATGTTGAGTTCGCTTTCCCGCCTTTCGGGGACGTCGCTTTCCTTAGGGACGGACAATTAGATCTTGGGAGGGGGTGGTGGTCACAATGAAATTGTAATTTTTTTTTTATATTTGTAAAATTTTAAAATTTTTATTTTCAAATGAGAAAAGCTGTGTTAATTTTTTTCGGAGTAAATTTTCAGATATATATTTTTTTTTTATTTCGACGCTGTCTGCAGATACAATCTACATCCATATCACTACCGCAAATAAGATTGTGTGCTGTAACCCCAACATACATATGGCCTAGTGATTTATATTGCTGATATATTTCGTAAAATGTTGCTGATCATTTGGCGCACTGAATGTCCAACAGTAATGCCTAATACTGGAACAGAAGGAAGTGAAGAAGTGATGGAATCCGAGACTGATTTTTGCACAACCAATGACAGTCCATCCGTCACTTCTGGTTCTTTAAACAATTCTGAACAGATGATTCTTGTAAATGAGAATAATGAGAAAAAAGTCAACGTTGGCAATGAGTTTCCCTCCATGTATGATGACATTGTCCTCCGTAGGATTTTTTTACAAGGGGCGAAGATGTGGTGCAAAGCACCACAAGTGACCGCACAAGAAGGTGAGGGGGGTGTCCCCCTCTTGCCGTTGGAGCTTTTAAAAAATAGAGATTAAAATGGTGTTATTTGGAGGCACTTCAGTTTACACATCTTCCTCTGAAACATGGTCTTCTTGTTCCTCAGTAGCTTCCTATAGTTTTGAAAATTGACTATTTGGGTTTTCTGGCTTCCCTCTCTACTGCTTGGTGAAATGCCTACATTAACCCCGCCAAACATCATGCATATCTCATGATTTACAATTGATTTTGACAAGCTGAAAAGCTGTTTGCAAAATATAGTGAAATTTGAGTATTTGTGTTTTTAGGGCAATTTTCTGATCAAAACATCTATTTCTCTGTAGCAGCATGTCCAAATTGATTGAATGTGTATAGATGTGGTGAAATTTCAATATCTGTCTTTTTAGGGCAATTTATGCCATTTATGGTAAAAAAAATCTGTATTCTCTGAAAAATCTTGTCCGATTTCTTTGAAATTTGCTACATAAGATTTGTTTAAATCACGCTCTTTTTTGTGGTTGAAAAATTCTTCAGATAATTGTCATTCAGCATTTGCTACACACAAAAGATTAGTCATGCAGAATTATCCAGTATATGATATAGAGAAACCTTCAAAGTTCAACCCTTTTGAGTGTTTTTGTGTTTGGATTTTTTGGATAGATGGCATTCTACGTAGTGTATTGTAGAATGTTAAAAAATGTGTTACTGTTGTTTTTAAGGCTGTTTTTGAGAAAAAAGAACTGAAAATGCCTTTTTAAAAGCTAAATAGTACATAATGACTTGATATGTTGTTTAATCATTATTGACGTGTTTCTGCTTGTTCACCCATTCTTGCATTCATCATTGCAATAAAATACCGCGAAAAAATGAACCTAATGTGACCTGAATCTGTTCACCTTGATCTTAAAAGGAAAATATAACTTTCTGTCTTGAAAACCATACCATAGTTTCAATGTTTTGCCTTGTGTACCTGCTTGGTTTGTACGCAGGAAACAAGTAGAAAACAGGCTCTATAATATTATAATTTTCAAGTGATCAAATTACAAAAGTCCTGAAAAGAAAGGACGATCACAACGTCCAGTATAAGGGATACACTCACTCTAAATGTATACAATAAAATTAAAAATGTGTACGTGTATATTATGTGTACGTGTATATTATATATAATGCAGTCAGTGTAAGTTTAATTTTATTTAATTGCTGGAAGGTGGAATTTTCGATGATGTTTCGATGATGATTTTCGATGATTTTTTTTGGTTTGTTTGTTTTATAAGACAGTATAGATGGCAAACTCCCATGTCAAATTTTTATCATTGAATGTGAGAGGGTTAGGTCTTCCCAGAAAAAGGAAAAACATCTTTCAGTGGATTTCAAAACAAAAGTCCAATGTGGTGATGCTACAGGAAACACACTGTACCAGAAATGTAGAACATTCCTGGGCTAATCAAATTAGAGGCACTATGTACTTTGCTCATGGTACGTCCAATAGTAGAGGAGTCATTACAATATTGCGTAATATAGATGCTAACATTCATAAAGTTATTTCTGATGTTAATGGGAGATATTTGATTTTAGATTTACAGTTTATTTTATGATCGTCAATTCTTATGCCCCTACAAATGAAGAACACCATAGAATTTTTTTGAAAAATCTTCTTTCTGACATTTCAAAAAACATTTCAGATCCTGAAGTTTCAATAATTTGGGGTGGTGACCATAATTTTGTTTTAGATGTTAATAAGGATAGGTTTGGTGGTAATCCAAAAGTGTGGAGGCATTCTTTAAATATGATGTTGGAAAGTATGGAATCTTTAGATTTATGTGATGTATGGAGGATACTCCATCCTGATGACTCTGCCTTTACTTGGAAACGTTTTAACCCCTCTCTTGTGCAGAGCAGGATTGATTATTTTTTGACGTCAAATTCTCTACTGAACAGTATTAGTGAAACAAGATCATTCCTTGTGTTTTGTCAGACCACTGTGCAATTTTATTATCAGTGAGTTTCGAAGATACTGCAAGAGGTCCTTCCTATAGGAAATTTAACACGTTTATTGTATGATGTAAAATATAACGATTTAATTTATAATTATTTTCCAGATTGGGTTTCTGAGGGCTCTTCTTTATCTGATCCATCTAATCTTTGGGATTGGATTAAGTATAAGATAAAGCAAGTTACAATCCAGTACAGTAAAGAAAAAAGTAGGAACCACAAAAATAAGATTTTAGAGCTAGAAAAGAAGATTCATACTTTGGAGAATAATTTGGCAACTTGCCCTTCCCCAGATGTTATTAACCAGTTTGAAAAGTGTACGCAAGAGCTTCAGTCAGAATATGATTATATTACTGAAGGTGCCATCATTCGGTCTAGAGCAAATTGGACAGAGTATGGGGAGAAAAATTCAAAGTGTTTTTTCCAGTTAGAAAAAGCTAATGCGGCAAGGTCACATATTTATTTTTTATTAAAAGCAGATGGGAATATGGTATCCTCACCAAAAGGTATTAATTCAGAGATTAAGTCATTTTACCAGTCTCTGTATTCTTCTTCTCTCGAAAGTATACAAGTAGATGATCATTTGCAATATTTACATAATAGTTTTTTAGATAATTCAAATATCCCAAAATTAGATGGTGAAAAGGCTGGACTTTGTGAAGGGTTGATTACTATGAATGAAGCTTATGAAGCTGTTAAGTCTTTCCCATCAAATAAGACACCAGGAAATGATGGGTTGCCAGTTGATTTTTATAAGCATTTTTGGCCCCTTATTAGTGACAAGTTCTTAATTCATTAAATTATGCTTGTGAGTCTGGTCAGTTTTCTATATCTCAAAGACAAGGTGTCATAACTTTGTTGGAAAAGCCAGGTAAAGATCGTAGGTATATTCAAAATTGGAGACCTATTTCTTTGCTAAATTCAGATTATAAAATTGCTACAAAGTGTTTAGCTAGGTTGGAAAAAGTTCTTCCTTTGATTATAAATGAAACTCAAACTGCTTTTGTTAAAAATAGGTCTATTGGTGATACAGTTAAGTTGGTTGAAGGCATTTTAGATTATACAGATGATAATGATATCCCAGGTATTTTATTGACTATTGATTTTGAAAAAGCATTTGATAAGCTTGAATGGAGTTTTTTGATATCTGCCCTTGACGCCTTTAATTTTGGTCCCACTTTTATTCAATGGATAAAATCCTTATACTGTAATATTTCAAGTTGTGTAATGAATAATGGTATTAGTACTGGATATTTTAATCTTTCTAGAGGGGTTAGACAAGGTAATCCAATCTCACCTTTGTTATTTATCATTGCATTGGAAGTTTTACTTGTTTCTATGAGAACAAATCAGCATATAAATGGAATAATGTGTGATGACATTGAGTTGAAAAATGCCTCATATGCCGACGATTTAACATGTTTTCTGAAGTATGTCTTGTCTATGGAATATTTATTTGGGCTTTTAAAACATTTTCAAATGATTTCTGGTTTAACAGTAAATAAGAAAAAATGTGAGGCTATGTGGCTTGGAAGGCTTAAGAATAATACTTCCAAACCATTAGGGTTGAATTGGCCTGATGGTCCAATTAAGATTGTTGGTATTTATATTTCCTATGATAAAAAAATTGCTGCACGTCTGAATATGGCTAGGCCAATTGAAAGCTTTAATAACTCTCTTAATTTTTGGAAGATGAGAGGACTTTCACTTTTAGGGAAAGTACAGATCATTAAAACTTTAGGTATTTCACGTTTTCTATATGTTCTTAATTTGTCTGAGCCACATACTGATCACTTAAAGCAGGTTAATAAGTTACTTTTCTCTTTTTTGTGGAATGGCCCAGATAAGGTAGCACGCAATACTGTTATTGGAACTATTAAAGATGGTGGAATAGGTATGCCAGACATTTATGCTATTTATAAAGCAAAAAGAATTAATTGGCTTCGTCGATTCTGTGATGATGATGTGTCCCACCCATGGAAATTGTTTTTGTCAAAAAAATTAAAGGTTATTGGGGGTATTCACTTTCTTTTGAAATGTAATTTTGACATTAAGTTTTTGCCTATTAACTTGTCTGAATTTGAGCAAAGCATGCTTCAAACTTGGAGAGAGATTACTTTGGTCTCTAATTCCCAAAAGAATTTTATCAATCAGTTTGTATGGAACAACAGTCAGATTCTCATTGAAGGTAAAAGTGTTTTCTATAAAGAATTTTATGAAGCTGGTTTTGTTTATGTCAGAGATTTTTTTGACAAGATCCGGTAAAGTCCGGGATTGGAATTCTGTAAAAAATAGTATTTCACAGTGTAATTTTATGAAATGGTGTAGTATAATTTATTCTATTCCGAGGCAAGGGAAAGTTAATGTAGATTTTTCTAATATTATAGAACTTGACACTGAAGAGGATACAATCTGTGTCACCTTCTCAGGAGTCTCTTATAGTATAAAAGATTGTAAAACAAAACTGTTAACGCAGGTTTTTGTTTCAAGATATTTTATTCGGCCAAAAGCACAATATTACTTCGATCATGTTCTTCAGGCCAGACATGAAAATTGGGATTACATCTACAATCTTCCCTTTAAGCTTACTTTAGATTGTAAATTGAGGAGTTTTCAATGGAAATTGACTCATAATGTTCTTATGACTAATAGCCGTTTGACTAAGATGATTCCTTCGAAATTTCCATCTGCTGCATGTACATTTTGTGGAAAGGAAGATGAAACAATATTGCATTTGTTTTATAACTGTGAATTCATTTCAAACTTTTGGCAAACTTTTCTTGATGAGTGGGGTGTTATTTTCATCTTGATGCCATGCTCACTTTGGAACAGATACTTTTTGGTGATAGCTCCTTAACTAATTTATTGAATTTTATGTTGCTTGTTGCAAAACGTTTTATTTATATTTGCAGATGTCAAACAAAAAAACCTAGTATTGTTCACTTTAAAATTCTTTTGTGTGATATTCACAAGACAGAAAAGTATATTGCTACACGTTCAGGTAAATTAGATAATCATGTCAGAAAATGGGGAGATATTTTAGAGCTTTCATGAAAACTCTAGGATGGGAACATAACTGCCATTTTTGGAAATTTTTTTGTGTAATTAAATTAATGTGTTTAAATATGATTTTCCACCTTCCAGCATCCCCCGAAAGGAATGTCGTGGGGACGATTTGTATGTGGATGTTTACATTAAAGTTATGACTGCAATAAAAAAAAAAATAAAAATGTGCCTGGAGGATGTACTAACAATACAGAAAGCTGCTTCCTGTCGGTAAAATCTAAAGACTTTTGCAGATTTTTTAACGCATTTGTCCTCTTATTTTTTTTATTTTGCAAACTAGTTTGAAGACTTTTCTCCTAACTTTCTGGCCTGAAAATTGTTTTTCCTGTTTTTGACCACCCCCTCCCAAGATCTAATGGTCCATCCCTTACTAATCACCTGTGATTGTCCATATCATTGCTCGTACTTTACTTCCAAAATTAGAGTAAGTGATAATCCCAGCCAGGGTATTTAAAGCATCGATTATTAATGTGAGTGAAACATGGTTAGATAATTTGAATGGTGGCTTAGTACTATGATTTTATTGTTACCACGGTGTGAATTTGAGCCAAATGAGCCAAATAAACAAACGAGATGAAAAATTACTTGAAACAAATTGAGTGTCATCTGCCTTGCACATTTAAGAATCAATAGTCCAAACTAATTCCCTCAGTTTTTTTAATATCCTGTACGTTTCAACCATTGAAAATTCTTCATCTTCGATGATAAACTTCCATTATATAAAAATCTCTACCTCTGTGGAATGTTATCAATGTAGTTGATGTATTTATTTAACCAAATAAACGACACAGAGACAAAGAATTGGCCGAAATCCAGGGGCGATATCATATCCTGGCGTTGTAACCTCTTTATCTTGAGGCATCTCACAGATTCGAATGTCCACAGGAAATGGCAGCATGTTAACAGGATGCACTGACAAACATCTTCAAATTTTCTAACTTTTGATGATTTACTATTCTGCATTGCTGCATTCAAAATATTTAAGATAACAGTCAACGTAAAGTCTTCCCTGAATTTATCACCGAAGATTTTATATTTATTTATTTTCAAATTGCTTGATTTCTTTGCTATCGTCGACAGCGACCAGCAGCGGATGCACAAATAATTCTGACAATGTTCAATGGAATTCTATAGGTGGTGTTTTATGCACACGTATTTAGGTATTGATAGGTGACATTGAAATGAATCCGTGGGTAACTTAAAGTATCAAAGCTCTGTGATTGCCTAAAAATATCTCTAACCAAATCAGAGATGGTTGTCATGCTCTTACAGTGAGACATTATTAAACACAAAATGTACAGGGGTTGCTTCCATATAATACTGACAATGTTCACTGGAATTCTATAAGTTGTGTTTGCTGCACACTTATTTAAGATTTGGTAGATGACATTGAAATGTATCCAGGTGTATTTTTAAATATCGATGCGGTGATTGCCAAATATATCTCCGATCATATTAGAACAGGTTGTCATGCAATTATTTTGAGACAAGGTTCAACACAAAATGTGACAGAGTTTCTCCGAATGAATACTCTAGACTTTATGCAAATGTAACTGATATTTGTTATTGTTCAGTTTTCTGACTCGCGACTTTTACTGATTGCTTTATTGAGGACGACATTTAGAGTGATGAAGAAACTTGAAACAAAATTTCTGAAGTAGGCAAATCAAGTGTGAAAAAGGTCTGATAAGAAAATGTCAATAACCTAATTTGTAGATAAAGGTCGAGAAGAGAAAGGGGCTCCATATTGTCCATATCATTGCTCGTAGTGAACTACCAAAATAACAGTAAGTGATAATCCAAGCTGGGGAATTTAACGCATTGATTGTTAATCTGAATGAAACATGGTTAGATAATTTGAACGGTGGCTTAGTTAATTCATACATTGTTACAGTTTCGTGAATTTGAGCTAACTAAACAAAAGAGATAAAAAACTCCTTTAAACAAATTGATTGTCACCTGACTAGCACATTAAAGAATCAAAACTCAAAACTTATTTACCCAATTTTTTTAAATATCCTGTGCTTTTCAGCTATATGGAATTACTCAACTTCAATGATAATCTTCCATTGTATAAAAATGTCTACCTTTGTGGAATATTGTCACTGTAGTTGATATATGTATTAACGTAAATAAAAGACACAGAAACAAAGGAGTGGTTGAAATCCATGTTGGGCAAAGGTGCAAAGGTATATGACCAGAACTTTTTCGTCAGCCCTGACAGCAAATATTTCTACATCAAGGACATGTTCAGCTGGCAACACAAACATACAAGTCTAGATGGCGAGATGGGTATCATACCAGTTCATCTTCTACCCCTACAATTGCAGGCAAGGGGTTGAGGCTCACTACCCCACAACAGAGCACGATGCTGACAGTGAAGCAAAAATGATAGGAGTGTTGGCTGTTGTGTGTTGTTGAGGGCTATTTCATCATTTGCCCTATAATGCCTGTGTCATTATATGGCAATGGGCAAAGACAGGCTTGATGTATCAATGGAGGACATACTGCCTGAGTATGAGAAATCATACAAGTTGGCCTGCTGGCTCGAGGGCAACATAAGTGGGTCGGCGTGGTTTTGGCCGCCGGTGTTCTCTGTATCTTATGTTGTGCTAAACTGTTGCGCTCATGCCGGCAGCCTTTGTAGGTCTAGTTAGCATGCTGAAGGTGATTCTTCTGATCTCTCCAGCTCACAGACTCACTCAAAAGGAGAAACTCAAGGTATGAGATATTATGGAGCCATGCTCTATAAAGGCAGAAGGTGGTAATTTCCTATCTTTGCTTGACAAGCTGCAAATTTTTGCGGTAAACACCTTGTTCACATGTCTGTACAGAGTTTATCGTAAGAAGCATTGGCACAAACTATAGAGATAGACGTTCAGTGGCCCTGCTGGTGCTATGAGTCCTTATTGGCTTCGCAGGTACAAATACCATCACATAATAATATTTGTGCAAAGAATAGAAGCGATTGTTGTACATGTGCAGAACATGTTGAAGGAAGCAGGCTACCAAGTGGCCTTGCCCATTGTGATAAGGGAAGAGGAGGACCCCGTTGAAAAGAAAAGGCAGCACCTGCTGTATGTGGTTGCGGCCGGCCATGGCAAGGATTTGCTTAGCAAGCCTTTCACCCTACAGGCCATCGAGAAAATGTAGCCTTGAGCACATCAGCAAACACCATGCCATCTACGAGACAGTGTTCAACAGCTGTGTGAGTAAGAACATCGTCAAGAACATAGTTTCTTTGGGTAGTAAGGATAAGAGCTGCTTTCTGCCGATCGATAGCATGGAGGGGCTTTTGAAGGATCTGAACTCCAATTTCATTGTCAAGAGTGAGATATATAAACTGGTTGGGGCCTTGGCTTACACTTCGGGGATCGTTCCACTATTGTCAGTCCAGGGCTGATCACAGCAGAACATGTCAACATAAAAACAGGGGGCAAAAGAATCCAGGTACTAACAAAAACGGAGATGGCTTCGATTGAGAAAATGGAATCAGTGGAGACCGCCAATCCTCCCACAGTGCAGACCGAGGTAACAGTAGCAACGGACCCTTGAGACACAGCAAAGATGAAAAAGATTACGCTCTCAAAGAAAATGAAAAGACCTGGTCGAGTGGAATTGGGCAAGAAGATGGCGATCAGCCAGCGGAAAAAGCAAGAGAAAGCAAGTAATTTGACCAACAGGGTCGATGTGGCTCCTCTGGAGAGTTGTCCTGTGGCGCCAGAGGCTTCACCCTCTCAGACCTTGTACAATGATTGTAATGTTCTTCTGAGATTAGCCTGGGTCCATTTGAGAGCCCCAGGCTAATACTATCTAAAACATAATCACACTTGTCCTCCAGACTGCCTACCAGCTGTGGCACAGGCAGCAGGCAACAGGGGGCCTCCTTTTCCTTCTCCTCCTTTTGCTCCTGCTGTGCGGCATTCTCTTTGCAAATAGAATAATTTACGGACACTGCCTTTCATTTTTTATATTTGCCTTCTGATGGCACAACAGACAGCGAGACCCTTGTTAACACTTTGTATGTAGGGACTTTGCTGGCAGGGCTTACCTTGTCTATTCGATGGGTGCGGGAAAAATACTGAAGACAGAGATCAGCGACCCTGATAAACAAATCTTGAACAGAGTCCTCAAACTTTGGGGAGCTGTGGCAGTTGCTGTTGCAATGATAGATGTGCTTGAGCAGAAAACATAACCAAATATCCTACTCTTTGAGAACAAATCATGGCAGCGATGGGTGGGATCATAGTATAGTCATTAGGGTGATTCTCGATGCGACCTTCTTTACAAGTTGTAATGTACTTGCCAAGAGACTCTGACCAGAGGGAAACCTTCAAAGCAGAGAGAGAAAGGCATGACAGTAGGTCAGAGAAATTCAAATGAGACAGAGACGGATGAGGAATTGCAGCTCTTGTTGTTTGTGGCTGGATAGCTGAGTTGCACAAGCCTGCCCCTGGAAGGTAACTTTAGCTCTACCGTCCCCAATTAGACTAAAAATATAGTAGCCACCGTAGATGCAGCACGACCTCACAGGTGCACCGCTCACTTTTTGGGTCTGATTGGCCTCGGCCACCTTTTTGGGATAGCTGCTTGGTCAGCTTTTACATTAGCCTGGGAGATGGCGTTAATCCCAATTTTGGTGATCCAGTGCTTGCCAAAGGAGGACAAAGAAACCTTGTTCAAGAGTTGTCCATAGATATGATAAATAAGATATGGTTTTAAAGGGGCTGTCACCTGGCAATGTCCTCTGTCTGGACCTCGAGAAGGTGCAAGGTAGTATCATTGTAGAGCAGCTGGCAGTGTTCCCCATACTGGGCTTTAATTTGTTTGTAGAATAAGTCATACTTGTGGAGCTTAGAGAAGTCCAGGATGCTCATGCCAACATACACCAGGCAGGCCATCATTCATAGTGGGATATTTGGTCAGCATTTGAGGAGCCTTTTTTACAGGAAATAAAGCATAGTGGAGCATCAAGCGAGGCAGTTGTTATCTTTGTTCACTAAAATGGTGGACCACGTGTACTTGACTGTATTTTCTTTGGCAGTGCAGCCAGCGGTAGAAATGGGTCGAGGGGCAAGACTAAAGTTATCATGCATGATGTCAGCCCGACTGGCACTGCACGGCGACATAACCTTGCACACACGATGTGTTCGATATACATTGATCTTTAGACCTGTGCGGAGGAATGGTAAAACGGAGCAAACTGAGGAAGACATGTTGATACTGATAGGGCAGCCGTAATGTAAACTTCTCATTGACGCAAGGGCTTTCCTGGGTTATGAGTGCATACAATGATACATGCACATAGGATATGCAGTATATCATTTTACATCTACTCCATGATCAGTTTTCTTAACCGAGATCGCAAAACAGACGCACTGAAATTTCATTTAAAAAAGCAGTGATTTCATTCAATACCCTAACCGTACTTTACCACTCTCTGAAAATGAAACACTCAAATTTATAAGCCCATCTAAGCTACCTGCTCATTTTTTGCTATATGTTAGCTGTACAGAGTTTGGGCTGTTTTAAACTGCCATTGAGCTATGACAAGTGTTAGTGTTAACAAAGTTTTACCGTGGACGACTTTGAGCAGCTTAGCAGTTGTTGTTCGGTCTGCAAAGAGCTACGCAAACCAGCATTTCGTCTTTCAGCGATACCCTGCAACAGACAAATGACAGCTCCAAATATACTGTGCAGATCAGCATATTGAGCTGCTTTGGACTACCACAGCTCTGAAACAAATCCGTCAAAGCAAGGTACATATCTGCAAGTTGCAATTACAAGCAAGATGGCATGCAAAGACCTCTGTGGTGATGATAAAATTCGCTTCTTCAAGAAGACGATTTCTTTGAAAACAATCAACGAAATCAAAGGAGAAGTGGATTTGAAATGCACTGAAGATAGCGATCTTTTCAAAGGTGTACAGGAAGAGGTACGAAATACGGCTAGTTTTCAATCGGGTTCGAACCCACAACATATTGCATCAAGTTAAACTTCAAACACTGCTTGCAAAATTGTTGTATGACAATTACTCTCAGATGCGGCAATGACATAGATATATTGTCTGGTGATGAAACTCACTCAATATCAATGCAATATGATAAAAACTCAGTGTTGAAATGTAGAGTCGTCAAAGAGAGGATTGTAGAGGAAATAAATGATTCAAAAATTGCTGAAATCCAACGACTAACACCACTATCATGCAAAGAAGATAAAGACCTGTTTAAAGGAGCACAGAAGGAGATGTTCATGCGTCGCTCATCCTTCAAAAGAAATGCTACACTGAAGATTAGTTTAGTGTCTGGTGATATGACGTTGCAATCCAGTCAGGAAAGGGAGAAAACAGAAAATATGTATCTTTTATGATCAAAGCAGTTTATTTAATTATCATGTTGCTGTACACAATGCTTCTTCAAGAAGGCTAGATGCTTGTATGTGTGAATTCTTTGTCAGTTGTGGAGATACAATTCGTCCTTCCATGATCGCAGGGCAGTACATAAAGGAAAAAGAGTTTCCATGGCCATTAAGTAAGAAGGACATTGAACTCTTAAATGAGGTAGCAGTTGAAGTTTCCAAGCAACGGTTCAGCTATTGCTGGGATAATGCTAGGCTGAAAATTGTTTTTGAATCTAGTAAGACGGTGAGCTTTATTTCTGGTAATGAGCAAAGCATAGTTGAAATTAAATACAATCATACTGAAGATACCCTTGATATTACGCGGTATTTCTGGCCATTGACTGAAAAGAAAGAGTGTGAAGGTGCAATAGATGCTGATGTTTTGTTAGAAGTCAAAAACAACATGCCATTTCCAAGTGATGATGACAAAGAAACTTTCAAAGTAATTTCGAATGAAGTTCTGGAGAAATATCAATATAGCTGGCAAAATGCGCACTTGAAAATTACCCTGAAAGCCGGTGATTTTATTGAAGTAACTTCTGGAGACGAAACCAACCAATTTTATGTACAGATGCAAGATTGTAAATGTGTAGTCAAGATTGCTAGAGCAGAACGAAGGCTAGCCGTGCTCAAAGCCATGCATAAGGTCGTGGATTCAACAAAAGACGTTGTATCCGGTATATTCACAAGAGCGTTTAGATCTTACACGTACACAAAGGTGAATTCCAACATACGGGTACTCAGGTGTTATAAGTAAACCTTAACTTTGCATTTCATCGCTGACAATTCTAAAAAGAATTGAGTTTCGTAGTGAAGGTACATGTACTTCATTCTAATGACAGTTTGCATTTACCATGGAGATGAACAATTGAGGAGTTACATGTTCAAATATTCATTCATCCGACTGACTGTTACCAGCGTGGCAGTGAATGTCTCGAAAAGTCTTGAAAGTAATACTGCTGGAGTTTCCAAAGACTTGAAGTAACAAGCAAGAGACATAATCCAAAAATTCTGACTGCAAGCTGTGCACGTCCCTATTTATACTCATGTGCTTACATATGAGCATATAAGAACAATCTAGAACATGCTAAAGACTGCTCTAAAATTATCTCTCTTACACAACTAATTAAATTGCCAGAATATTCCAAACACGGCTTATTGAAGTCAAGATTGTGAGGTCATGAAGGACAGTGACGTTGAGAATATTCTAGACTAGTTACTCTCTGGTCATGAGAGTGGGGGAAAATGACATACATAACAATATTTATCCAAAGGCAATATTTTTTGTCTTTTTATTTCATTTTAGAGTTTTAACAGCATTTTCTACACCTCTCAAAACTCCATTTCTCAATGCAATTCAATGTACATATAAAGGAGCAATGTCAGTTAAATTATCTGCTTTGCCTGGAGTTCTTTGTTTGGCATTTCGTTTTGTTACATATTTGCAAAACAGGAATTGGAATGGACTAGTGAGGCAGTGAGAAGACAGCTTTGGTGACGCCAGTAGGATTGTATGGATTGTATGAGTGTTTGAAGATGCCAATTGGTCTGACCGGAGTCCAGGACTTTGTCAACGGACCAGGGAACGTTGTTTGGGTGATCTTAATGTGAATGTTTGTCTGGTATATCTAGATGATGTCAAAGTGTTTTCATCCACAGTTGGAGATTATTTGAATCGTCTGGAAATGGTGTTGAAGAGGTTAGAGGAATGTAACTTGAAAGTTGAGGTTCAAAAACAAGAAATTGACCGTTTTAAGCAAACAATTCTGTAGTGGTTAATAAGCTAATAACCCCCGTAAATTATATATTTTCAGAAAGCCATAGTGTCACCATTGTTTGCACGACTATCACGTGACCAGTAATTTGCAAAATCTTTCAAAATCGGTTTTCCCTACGTTTTGTTTCAATGCTTTGAGATATAAGGCTCAAATGTGTGAGTGCAAGCTGCCCGAAGGATCTTCTAAAATATGCCTCAGAATTTTTTGAAGACTTCTAAAATATTTTTATGCCAAAAAATTCCAGAGTGGTGAACTTAACCCTAGTTGATTTCTTTCAAATCGTGCTCCATACAACTAAGCAATATATAAGAAATCTGAGACATACTTTTGAAGAGCGTTGTGCAGGTTGCATTCCAGAAAGTTGGAGTTACATATTTTGAATAATTGAGACAAAACATTTGGAAAACAGATTGTTCAAAGAAACAACTGAGAGTAAGAACTCAGCTTCATATCTTGATATGTTCCTACAAGTGGGTACTAATGGGCTACACACTAAGCTGTATGACAAAAGGGATGATTTCGATTTTGGAATCATAAATTATCCCCACTTATCAAGTAATATTCCATCTGCACCTGCTTATGGTGTGTATGTGTCTCAACTTCTCAGATATTGTAGGGCTAGTGATTCCTACGCTGATTTTCAAATGAGATACAGCTTATTGGTATCAAAACTAGTGAGACAGGGATATACATCCAAAAGACTCGTGAGGACTTTAAAAAGTTATACGGTCGATATGATGACATTGTGGCCAAATATGACACCTTGGTTACTCAAGTGATTAGCGACAGCCTTTCCGGCTTTGACTAAAAACAGTGATTCATATACTATATAACTTCATACAATATTTAGACAACTTTGGGACAATCCTGACGGGTGTAGCATGCTAGCAGGGTACGCTTACCCATTCCGGACACCTGGTACCACCACTAACTATCAGTGGTTCTGGATGGTCCTACTTAAATTTGTAAATCTCAAATGTCCCATGGACCTGGTAATGTATTACCTTGAATGAAAGTGATTATTGGACCACTTTAATGTCTTATTAAGAGAATTGGGTAAGATCTGAATATTTCCCGTCTTCCTCAAAAGTTGGAAACTTTGAGAAAACTGTCTGGATGGCGAGACTCCGTCATACATCAAATGTGTTATATCCAGAATTTCCTGTGTGAGAATAGTTCGCTGGAAAAGAGCACAACGAGCGTGCACTGTTAAAAATTGAGAGGAGAGACACAACAATTGCAGGAGGACTGTGAAACAAGTCTGGTATGAGAGTGGTGATCTGTAGGGTTGATGGAAAGAAAATTGATCATCGTTTGTGCTGATCTGCATCCACGTGTGATCTGGAATATTTTGATGAGTGACATCATTGCCTCATGGTACAGAAACGTCTGGGACTGAACCGATCGATCTCGGTTATCAGAACTGGAAGAAATTTCTCGCCGCTACTGCCAGGACTGTAGAGAATTTCTGTAGAGTCGAGTGCTTTGTGTTTGAACAATTTGAACTGACACTGCGATTCAATTGTTCATTTCATAGAGTTTTGAGTGTAGTTCTGAGTGTAGTTTACACACTATACCCTTTGAGTATATCGTATAGTACCAAAGGGAAACTGACGATTGTTTTGATATAACATTTCAGTGATTATTATTTTCAACATCAGAGAGTAATCATAATCCTGGTGTATTTACACGTGTATTTTGATGATTGTATCTGTTGATGAAGGTTGGATTATCAGTGGGTACGGCGCCCTCTAGTGGTGAGAAACTTTAAAGGTTGTTGACAGAGTATATAGGAGATTAGGCACTTAGTTGAACAATATTTTTGTGTATTAAATTATTTTGTAATGCTGATTATAATGTCATGCGATTATAATCAGTATAATTTAATTATGTTCAGATTAGCAATGACTTTGAGAGTCTGAGACACATGGTGAAATACGGTGACAAATTACGTCTGTCTGATTCCAGAGTGGTGAACTTAAACCTAGTTGGTTTCTTTCAAATCGTGCTCTGCAACAATTAAGCAATATATAAGAAATCTGAGACAGATTTTGGAAGAGCGTTGTGCGGGTTGCATTCCAGAAAGTTTGAATTACATATTTTGAATAATTGAGACAAAACATTGGGAAAACCGATTTTTCAAATATTACGCAAATTACCTATCATGTGGAAGTTATGTAAACAATGGTGACACTGTTGTTAGCAAAATGTTACCCAACCGGTAGTTTTCAGGAGGTGAAGGTATGATCTAAAGTTTCACATAGACTAAAAGTCTTTGCTCACAATTGTGTAGCATCTTATGTGTATGGATCAGTGGTAATTGATACACTGTACCTAATTATAAGTATCAGTTGAGTCATATTACAGACACTGAAATTTTTATTTTTTTTTATACTGTGGGAGATGCTGAAGCACATGTTCTGTGTGAGCTTGAGCTGAAGCGTTGTGATCACAGGTGTAGAGTGAGCGCATCAAAATAAAATTTAAAATAATGATTAGGTGATATGTCGGTTGGGACAACCTTTCCCAAAGGGGGTGTGGCCCTTTTAAAATGTAGTCACTTGAAATGTAAGTTTGGCGCTCTCATGAGATAGATATTCTGTGTAAGCTGGTACACAAGACAAAATGGACATGATTCTGTAACTACTGCATATCAATATTATTGTATGTGCTTTCGAGTAGTTTCGTGCAAAGTGCTTGGATTAGTAGGCCCCAGTAACAGGTTTCATTGATTTGTTTCTTAGTCATGTTAAGAGAGAGTTTGTACCTTATGCCGCGCTGTTAATTATTGGTAAGCTAAGAGAGAGTTGGGTTTCAATGGCGAAGAGAATGGTCGACACGGAAGTGCATAGACATTGAAGATGATACAAAAGTCGCCTAAATCAAAGGACCAGAGATCTTTCTGAGTGTAAGGTTGAAGTGCTATGGCTTAGGCCGGCGAATCTTCCATGGACCTGGTAATGTATTACCTTGAATGAAATATGACATGAAACTGGTCCAATAATCATTTCCATTCAAGGTAATATATTACCAGGTCCATGGGACAATTGTTATTTACAAATTTAAGTAGGACCATCCAGAACCACTGATAATTAGTGGTGGTACCAGGTGTCCGGAATTGGTAAGCGTACCCTGCTAGCATGCTACACCCGTCAGGATTGGTCCCAAAATTGTCTAAATATTGTATGAAAAGATGCAGGATATGAATCACTGTAATAAGTCAAAGCCGGGAATGCTGTCGTTAATCATTTGAGTGACCGAGGTGTCAATGCCAATGAGCTGTGTCTCAGTTGAAAATCAGTGTAGGAATCACAAGCCCTACAATACCTGAGAAGTTGAGATACGTACACACCATAAGCAGGTGCAGATTGAATATTACTTGATAAGTGGAGATAATTTATGATTTCAAAATCGAAATCATCCCTTTTGTCATACAGCTTAGTGTGTAGCCCATTAGTACCACTTGTAGGAACAGATCAAGATATGAAGCAGAGTTCCTACCTTCTGTTGTTTCTTTGATATCCAACTCATCAGGGTAAATATGATGTAAGTAATTTGATATGTCAGGATTGTCTAGACTAATCAGGTCACCGATATATCTGTGCGTGTTGTTAAAACGCCTTACAAGTTTTTTAGACCCTGCTTTGTAGAGAGACTGTAGGAACTCTGCTTCATATGAAAACAGAAATAAGTCTGCAAGAAGGGATGCACAATTTGTACCCATTGGTATGCTGATAGATTGTTGAAATGTCATACCGCCAAACTTAACACATATGTTGTCGATTAAGAAATTAAGCATTTTAATAATTTCTTCATCTGTGTATTTGTGCTGGCCATCCATGTTGTTACTGAAATAACCTGTCCTATGTTTGATGGTAATGTATGGGTACCTTCTACTGCCATTTTTATGCAGGAAAGCTTGTTTAACAAGAGATGACAGCCTTATTTTAAGTTTATCGTGGGGAATTGTGGTGTATAATGTGGAAAAGTCAAATGTTCGGATTGAGCTGAACTTGTTTTTCTTCACTTTTAAATCAAGCAACAATTCCTTCGAATTTTTTAGTATCCACATTTGATTCAACCCATTTGTTTTATACACTTTGTCACAATATCGAAAAAGACCATTTTTGATGGTTGTTAAAATTATAGTCAATAATTGTGACAGATGTTTGGTAGTGCAATTGCTTGATCCTGCAATAAAACGTTGTTTGTAAGGGTTCTTGTGCAGTTTAGGTATCCAATACAACATAGGCAGTTTTTTGTCCTTCTCTTTCAAAGGAATGCCACATTCATTGAGCACAGATGAATGTTTTGAAAAATATCTTCATCACTAAGGGAGGAAAGAGTGTAGGTTGTATTACTCTTATCTGAATGAAGGTTTAATTCTTCCATTGAAAGTGATTATTGGACCAGTTTAATGTCTTATTGCCAAATCCAGGTGGATATGTCTGCTTGTGGATTTCAGTCCCCGAGCATATCACCAGCCTGGTATTCAATAATCTATAAGCAACATGAATAGTACTAGAAATTTGAATGCCGGTTTGGGTCCAGACCGGATCGACACAACTACCCCTGATGGGCTATTTAGGGCGAATGGTTCGTCAGTCAGACTGTGCCCTCGGATTATATTAAAAGATGTCCTTAAAGGGAATTTTGAATGTGACTGCTCTGTGGTGCCACGTCACACAAGGAATAACTTGCCGACGTGCCTATACACTCATTTTAACGGTCCTCGACATTCCATACTTAACATAAAAGTCCAAATATTGGAAAAAATCTATCATCCTTCCAATAGTTCCAAATTTAGAAGGAGCTACCGCAAGTAACGTGAACACAATTGGATCACTGAACTTGCCACAGCTATGCCCTATGTATGTAACGATAACATTCTAGGGGTGGGTAATTTATTCAGCCCTATGGGTAAATATTTCTGTGTATTATATTACTTTGTTACGATGTAGCCATGGACATAGACATGGTAATACCAGCAGTCCTCCAAGGTTCAGTGATCTATTGTCTGTACTTAATCAGCCATTAGGAGTTCATAAAATAAGAACAACTTTGTTTGCTTGCTCCTTGCAGAAATAGAGATCTTTACTGTCAAGAGTTCAAACGATGAATATCAACCAAAATAGCCCTGATTATCGTTTAGTTCAAATTATAATCGATATAAGCAATTGCCGGCTGTTTAAGCCAGTAAGGACAGAACTCTTGAATAGTGACAAGCGTTTATTTTCTCATCTACAATTTGCAAACAAAGAGATTGACCAAATAAACATCAGCAATATATTGCATGATAAGAAAGTTCTGGAAAAAATAGCTCCATATTTTAGATTTCAAGAACCACCTATAGTTTCCTACTCATACACAAAAAACATTGGTAGGAAACTTTTTAACTATAACAATGTCTAGAAAAATTTCAACATTCCTTCAAACAACAGCAGAACTTGCAATTGCTTGTCATCCCCCTTTTGCTATAAACCACTTGGTCACATGATAACTAGTGACCTGTCCATCATTACAAACAGCAAACTCCGGCAACTCTTTCAATATGGCCCAAAATATTTGAAGCCACAAAATATTAATTGGAAATTAAATTTCAAAATTATCATGGATGCTGCCGAAAAATATGCAAGACAGTGGGCTGCAGCTGAGGAAGTTGATGTGGAATGCCTCTCTGACTGGCTGAGCAAAGCCAGAGATAAATTAAAATCACGTATTTCACATCTCCGTTCTCACACTAAAGGTGTAAATACTTCCTCAGTATTAGATAACCCGTCTGTTAAAGCATGCCCCGATGCTTTACACAACGAATATGTTGTATTTCCTGCAGACAAAGCTTCAAACAACATCTTTGTCTGTAGGATTTTATATCCAGTGTATAATAGATGAATTAAATCTTCATTCAGATAAGAGTAATAAAACCTATACTCTTTCCTCCCTTTCTGATGAAGACATTTTTTCAAACCATTCATCTGTGCTCAACGAATTTGGCATTCCTTTGAAAGAGAAGGACAAAACACTGCCTATGTTGTATTGGATACCTAAACTGCGCAAGAACCCTTACAAAAAATGCTTTATTGCAGGATCCAGCAAATGCACTACTAAACATCTGTCACAATTATTATATTATATTATGTAATATTACATTATATTATATTATATTATATTGTATTGTATTATATTATATTATATTATTATATTATATTATTATATTATATTATATTATATTATATTATATTATATTATATTATATTATATTATATTATATTATATTATATTATATTATATTATATTATATTATATTATATTTCAGTGATTATTATTTTCAACATCAGAGAGTAATCATAATCCTGGTGTATTTACACGTGTATTTTGGAGATTGTATCTGTTGATGAAGGTTGGGTTATCAGTGGGTACGGCGCCCTCTAGTGGTAAGATACTTTAAAGCTTGTTGACAGAGTATATAGGAGATTGGGCTCTTAGTTGAAAAATATTTCTGTGTATTAAATTATTTTGTTACATTAAGTTCTCCTGGTGTGTGTCATGTGTTGCTCCTCAGACTCTAGCCAAAGCTGTCTATGCCAACGCTGTGTCTACGATTCAGAGGCACTTTGAAAGAAATTGTTTTGCTCTGTTTCTTGTGCGCAACCATAGCAGAGTTTGACGAAGAACGGATGACATATTTAAATAATTTCTAATCGGGTTATAGGTATGTTCCTAACTGAAACATATGAAATCAATGAATGAAATGCTACGTAGCAGTGGGAAAGCATTTTACATTTTTGCAAGATTAAAAGCATTGTCAAGGGAACAACATTGTTTCTGGTGGGGAAACCTATTGATATTGATAAGTTTTGTAAGATAAAATTTCAAATAGCAGTTTAACTAATCTTTAAGCCCACAGTCCACATTTTACACATTCTAGCCACTTATTACCACGGCTATAATCACTTGATGGGTAATAGTTTTTGGAATAATTCATGACTTAAACCTTTCAGTTGTGTAGTGTGCCACCTCTCCTACCCTTGGAAAAAACTGGTAGTTGGGCACACGCTCAAATAATAGGGGCTTTCTGTTGATTGTTGCACAATTTTCATCTTGCCAAGATCAGCAGCCAAAGGTTCAAAGTGAGATTTGAACAAGACTTTGTTAGTAATGGTGTCACCGCCAGTTTTCAAGATTCAAAGCCGCCAACTTTTTCAGCCTGAATTAATAGTCAATACAATTATGGCATTAAGAATGAGTGAAGTAAAAATCTTTATTAAGTTCTGATTACACTGAAAGAATATAAAATATAGTTTTTTGTAGGATACCCATTTCTATGGCAACTCTGTTTATAACCATATGATTGCTATTCATGACTTGACGAGCACACACATTCCAAATGTGCCTATGTCTTTGGAGACCAACAATTAAGTCATTGTATGCATGCAGAAATGGGAGTGATTAACATACGTCAGTCATCACAGAAATTGTAAATAGTTGATTAAATCATTAATCATTAAGCATAAAACTGTTTGATAGAAATCATTGGTGACTCAAGCATTTAAAAAGGTGTAGCAAAGAATTCTTTGTACCTAACACGATTTTGCCGCCTAAGTGAGTCATAAGAGTTTCACACAGTCGACCGTATTTTCAACATGGGAGATTTCCACAGGTTAAACACTTATAAAAGTCAAAGTAAAATTTTAGATCATAAAAGAATTTCATTCAAGAAATGCATGGATTATGGAACAGATGCATTCCTTTAAGCTAGTTTCAACAATGTTTGCCATGAAAAAAGTTGCATTTGCATTAACAGTATTTATCAAATCACTCATTATTAGTGGCGAGAAGTCGACTTTTTAACCATAACATATTTTGATATCATGTAATTTGACCCCTTTCCACAGGACGGAAATTCCCATATCTGACATCAGATCCAATATTTCGCTAAGAGTGTTCTTAGCAGGGCGCCACACTACAAGAAACTATCCGGAGATGATGAAACTATATATCAAACTCCTTAATTTTTCAGGAGAAAAGTTAAGCGGCAACAATCAATCAAGGAAGTTTAACCAGAAATGAAATTTGTCAACAGATTGGGATCTTTTTGAAAGGTGTACAGGCAATTTCAGTGAGAACCCTCGAGGAACTAAAACTACAAATAGAATCGGTAAACACATAAGATATGGCTCTTCTCAAAGTGGTACAGGACAAGATACGAATGTAAAGACTTTAAACACTGCTTGGAAAATTTTTGTTTGACAATATTTCTGAAATGCAGTAAAAGTCAAGATATTATCTGGTGATTGAACTTAATCAGTTTGAGATGAATATGATAAGAACTCCCAATTCAAATTTAAAGTGACCAAATAAATTTAGTATCTTGAGTGTGAGGAATTAGATGATTAAAAAATCCGTGAACGCCATTGTCAGGCAAGAAAGTATGCAAAGTGCAATGTAAGGCTCGTTTCAAAAAAGGCACTATGCCCTTAAAAGAGCTTACAAGAAGATGTCAAAGCATGACTTCAGAAAAAAGACCAAATTGAAAATGTTCTAAAGTCTTACAATATTAATACAATATTACTGAAATCTGTCCACTCAGGTATGTTAATGCATGGGCATAGGCATACATACATGTAAAATCAGTTTGAACATACTTTTTAATCAGACCTGGTCAGAAAATTCTGAAAATTGCCAAAAATATGTTTTGCATTTGATTAAGTTGAAATTTATCATAATTTATTACCTAAGTCAGATCACGTGACCATAATCTATTATTTTCCCGACAAAATTGTATATTGCAAATAACTGAATATTCCAACCGTTAAACATCAAACTATTTAAAATATTATGACCAATTAATGTAAAATGGGATAGGAACTTGTGTTGGAACTAGTGGCAGATGCAAAATTATTGAATTTTGAATAACATTTCTTCACAAAAAAACAATAAATACAATATTTTTGACGCTTTACATGAATATTTTGAATATCAGAAAGAAGTATAGATAGAGTTTCATGAGTGCCATGTATTTTTGAAAGAATATGATAGATGTTGTTTCCAAAAGTGCAGAGAAAATCAAGAAAATTTAACGGGTTACGGTTGGAATATTAAAATTAATAAAGACATAAATTTTGGCGGGAAAATATCAGATTTGGTCACGTGACTCAACTCGTCAAGATTTAGGCAGACATTAATTTTAAAGAATTTAATAATTCCAATAATTAGGCCAAATATCAATCAAATCGCGTGGTTTTTAAAGATAACTGATCATTTTCTTACTTTTGGGCTTGATGGGTACAAACACCCATGCATTAACTTACTTGAGCAGGAACAAAAAAATAAAACGCTGATCATGCGATTATAATCAGAATAATTTCATTATGTTCAGATTAGCAATGACTCTGAGAGTCTGAGACACATGGTGAAATATGGTGACAAATAACGTCTGTCTGATGTCTCAGAGTACAAATTTTGAGAAAAAAGAGCTGCTGCGGTCATTAACTGTTAAGACAAAAACCTCATAAAGTATGCAATTCGGCTATTGCTCAGAAAATGCTACGTTGAAAATTGTACTTGAATCCTACACACAGTGACGACCTTTGTTTCTGGTAATTACAGACACTGAAACTGAAGACCCCTAAATAAAACGTTTTGGCCACCACTTAAAAAGAAGAGTACTGAGGTAACTGCTTAAGTTTTCTCAGAATTCCGAAAAAGTCAAGTTACCATGCATCATGGCGATAAAGAAATCTTCAATGAAATTGCACAGTTCTACAAAAACACAAATAATGCTGGCAAATTGCTTACGTGAAAATTACAATGAAAATTGGTGATATATTCAAATAACGCTTGTAGAGATGAAACCAACCAAGGCTCCTATGCAATCATGCATGTAACAAGAAGTACATTGTTAGGGACCTGTGCCAGACTCGTTCGGAATAATGCTGAAACGTAATTAGTACAAAATTGTAAATTGACTTTCCATGCCTTCATAATCTATCAGTTTATAAGGAAACAGGTTGTTTTGCCAGGTTTCAACAGTTTTTGCTTTGTGAGTCAATTTTTTCTCTTTAAACCTGGTAGAGACCAATAGATGTTATGGTCTCGTCAAATAGCAGGAACCAAAGTTATGCTACTTTTTACTATTTTGAAGAGGTTTTTGCTCACAATACTCCGGTGGACGTCGTTACAGTACGGCTTTCATTGCAACCTACCTCGAAGGTATGCCGAGGTGTCACAGCAAGGTGACGCCTCTTAAGACGTCAAGGAAAAACAACAAGACGATATTACTTTTTGAAGCAATCAGACATTGTGTAAGATATTAATTTGTTAGGCGTGGTTAATGTGAGGTCATTCTAAAACTGCCCTTGCAGAAGTTGAACCGGTTCAAAACATTGAAGGATTGCAGAAAATTTGTGGAGAATCTGTCCTGAGGATATGCTGATTTGTTGGTTCTGCCATAACATGGCTTTAAATTACTCCATGGTTAAAGTCAATATAACTGAAAGATCAAAAACCTTTGAGGCGAGAACTTCATCGGGAGTGGGTAGATATCACCGTGAAAGACTTGGTATTTTCATCAAGGCGCGTTAACAGACATGTGCTCGAAAACCAAAACTACTGTAGGTTGACCATGCAACGATGGCGAATCAATGGAAAACTCACAAATATTTGCAAAGGTGATCAAGCAGTTTTGGGGGGTTGACAATTTGATTCTAGAGGGAGGGACATGAAGGAAATGGGGTACGGCAACAGTGTTTTCACTCATCCTAGCAGCTACTTTTTCCCAAAGGTTAATCTTGAAACAAATATTTTGTCCATTAGGGTCACAGCAATGTTTTCAACATAAACATTTAAAGACAGGGTTTGTGAAATATTATATTCTATAAGTGATAGTAGCTGTAAATATTGTTAAGGTTTTCCAGTATTGATTAAAAAGTTCAATGTATAAAGCTACTATTTCTATTTCTATATTCTTCAAGCTGATTAAAATCAGACGTAGAGATTGGTCGGTCTTTTACGTTATCATATTACGGTCTTTTTCACGGCCCCCTCGCTGAACCTGCGCAATAGGAAATCCCGGTTTTTTTTTAAATTGCAAGTACTCAACGAGTGGCCGTGTGAGTTACAGCCGCAGTGCAGTAAACCTTCAACTGGACGGGTTTCAAACAAACCATATTTAGATATGAATTGTAGATGTTATATTCGTTAATAAATCATCAAATTAAACGTTTATAAAGGAAATTAAGGCCACATCGTACATCGGATCTACCGATGTTAGTCAGGCCTGGTTGTTAGAACTAAGTGCATTCTGATTGGTTTGAGGACGTGCGAGATTTAAACGGAATTTCCTATGTAGTGATCGGAGGACCCACAAAAAGACCGTAATACGTTATACGATACGTAATGTTAAAGACCGATCAATCTCTACATAAGATGTTTCTCAGATTGTATACTCTCCAGAGTTCGTTGACATGCCAAGTATTCAGCTTGTGAACACAACAAGTATACATGTGAAGTGCATTCATAATTTTGTGTACAAATTGATGTCAGTCCGACATAAAATTTATTTGTGCACAATAAAAATAAAGTGTATAGGTGTAAGGCCCCGTGGGGGGCTGGAGGAATTCAGGGGGGATTCGAAAATTTTTGGGGTAGTCGAGGGGGGACTTGAAAGTTTTGCTCTGCCTATAGGGGGGGACCTGAAAATATTTTGACTCCCAACATTTTGATGTCGTCCAACGGTTCTAATGTTAGTAATAATTAAACAAAATCTAGAACCGTGTTGTCATATTTTATGTCTTTAATCTCGAAAAAGTCTAAGAATGTATGAATGCCATTAAATTTTCGTAGAACAAGTTTGCCTTGTAATGGGGCAGGAGCTACAACTGTTGATAATTTTTCAATATTTCTATGCAATGTATCAAATACAGTTTCTTGGTGTCTCTCTACAGCATGCTGAAAAACACAGTATCCAGTTTGTCAACAAAGCCCGTTTGTCTAAATATTGGTGATAATTGAATGATGCAAATGCACGGTACACGTAGGCTGTGTTGGCAAGCTGAATACTGGATAGCTCAACATTCTGTAGGGAATAGAACAAGAACACAATTGTATAAACTGAATAAAAATATTGTCAAAATAAAAAGTTAATACAACTACTGCCCTGCTACTACATACTGGCAGTGACAGTGATACATGTAGCTCTGACTCTGATGTAGTTTAAGAAGAGTTTCGGTCATAGGACACTCAATTGACAGTGAAACATACATGTACTTGTACACAAGATCCAGCCAGACAGCAACACATAGAAGACTAGGGGACCAACAGTTACCATATATGGCATATGAGAACGATAAAATATTAGAGAAAAAAGATGGGGTCACCATAATCGATTTTATACAAATATACGATAAAAAGTCAGTTTCTCTAAAATCACTTAAAATCAATATATAAAACCATTCATTTCAAGTTCATGCAGTGAATGAAATTTTCACATCTCATTGTACAAATAACACGAAAGTAAAACTTTGAACAGTAAAGACTCTAATTTAAATGGAAAAATGTGTGACTAAATGGAATCTTTTATTTTTTATCAAATTTGCCATTATTATACCCAAAATTTCTGAGATTAAAACATTAATTTCATGGAATATTTTAACCTTCCAGCATTGTCAATTTTGTAAAACATTTTATAAGTGACATCTAAGTTGTATATGTCTTGTAATTTTGAAAAAAAAATTGGTAGGTCACTGTGCTCATTTTTTCACAATTTGGTTAAACGTAGCTAGGAATACACAATTTTCATACTCTCTCATGATTGTCATTTTGTGTGCTTTTCAGCTGGTGCCATTGAACTGGCCAGAGTTGGATAAACTCAAGTCGGCTTAGACTGAGAAACCCAAAAAGTTCTATGATGCATTTAAAAATGAATCAATTTCAGAACTTGCCCTAGATATCTGGCTCTACAACCTGCTGATAAGAGATAGTGTTGAACATTTGCGTGCAGAACGACACATTACATGTTTTTTTTACTCTGCGTGCATTCCTAATAAATATGCGGCTATATGGTAATTTGGGGGGACTTGAAAATTTTTGAGGGTATTGAGGGGGGATTTGAAAATTTTTGAGGGTATTGAAGGGGGGGTTCTGAAAAAAATAAGATTTCAATCGCGATTCCTCCAGCCCCCCTCCCCCCATTTCAATTTATCATGTGGTATTGTGGTATACAATGTGGAAAAATCGAAAGTTTTAATAGATGTTATTTTTGAAACAGATCTTGATTTCAAATTTTCCCAGAGTTCCTTCGAATTTTTTAATATCCACATTTGATTTATACCACTCCGAGAAAAGACAACATCACAGTATGCTTGAAGTCCCCGTTTAACAGTACAAAGAACAGAAGTCAGTATCTTCGATAACTCTGTTGTTGAACATTTTGAAGATCCTGCGATAAACCTAGCTTTGTAAGGTGTTTTGTGGAGCTTTGGTATCCAGTATAAGCTAGGCAACTTATTATGGTCATCCTTTGTTGTAATATTAAAATTATCCATGAATGACTTATGGTTTGCCAAAATTTCATATTTGTTGAACATTGATTGTCTGTAAGTGGAGTTGGTGGAGGTCTTACTTACACCAAGTTCGTCTATAAGACATTCAAAATAATACTTCTTACTGACAATACAATGTTATTGGCAGCTTTATCAGCAGGGACGACAACACATTTGTCATGGATATCATTCAAACACTTAACAGCATCAGGATCTTTAAATAAAAAATAGGGTCTTCATAAATCAGCAACTGAATAAACTCACCTTAAATTTTGTAAGAACATTTTACAGTGTAATAAACAAGCTTCTAATGTCGCTATGAGGGGTGAACTAAGACAATTCCCACTTCTACCTGAGATCAAACTTAATGTTGTTAAATACTGGTTTCATATTGTACAACTGCCACATTGTAATCTTGCTAAAGAAGCTTTTCTGGGGCAAATGGTAAACAACACTAACAATAGATCCTGGTTTAACTGTTTAAGTGCTTTAATTAAAGACAATGGAATGAATAAAGCTCCATCACTTAAACACAACAAAGTTAAAACTGGATTCATAAAAACAAATTTAACAAATAATTATGAAGTTTTATAGAAAAATGTGATCACTGATGAAAATAGTAAACTAAGAATGAATGCCAAAATAAAACGTAATTTTAGATTAGAACCCTACTCAACACAGTTACAAGGTGAGAAAAGAAAATTACTCACCAAACTTCGCATTAGCAATCATGATCTAGCAATTGAAAAAGGGAGACACACTGTTCCAAAAACCCCAATTACTGAAAGATACTGCAATCAGTGTAACACCAACAGTATTGAAGATGAAACACACTTTTCATTAGTCTGTCAGAAATACAAAGTCCAAAGAAAGAACTTTTTCAGTAAAATCAATTTCCCAAACGATACTACTGAAACTCAGCTTATTTCTCTACTAACAAAAGAAGAGTTATCTTTTAATGAACAACTTGCAGACTTTATTTTTACTTTATATAAACAAAGAAATACCTAGTTAAATTTATTATTAGCTACTATTATTCTACTGTAATACTTTATCTTTATTGAAGATAATTTTGAACTTATTTTTGTATCACACTTTTATTGCCACAAATGTGATGTAAATCCTATATTTACAAGCAAGCAATAAAATGTTATTACTATTATTATTTTCTCATATCTGCTCACTTCAATCTTGAGTAAACATCCTTGAGTCAATATACATACTTTGACATTCACATTCCAGAGATTAACCTGTTCACCCCTGTTCCCTGTAAACAGGTCCAAGATCACCATTGATAACAATGGGTTTGGGTATAACCATTGTGGTGAAAGGGTTAAGTATCCAGGACATCACATGTTACAGTCTTTACTCTAGACAATGAAGTTACAAGTTTTAGGTTAGTTATCAAGCTAGCACCAGCATCTGTCCTGAGCATCTGTCCGTGTGTTCTCACAGGAAATTACAGGGAACAAAAAATTATTTGAGAAGTTTCTCTCCTCTAAATAGAAGCTATATTACAGTTAAAACCTGTCATGGGTGGATTGCTCTCAAATGATCTGAAACATAATTATTGCGCATAGCAACAAATCTGTAGCAAGATTTATGTGAAGTTCATTAACTTACACAAGGTATTAGACAAAAAGATGACCATGACTTTGCTGCCCTACTTAATCATCTTGCACCCTTAAATTTACTAATATTTATAGACCTTTTTTAAGTTTTTGTAATAGGGTAGCTGGTAAGATTGACTTTACGTTTCCAACACCATGGTATGGACCGATTCCTGTGGTGGCCTTTTACCAACCTTTTAGCAGTAATTCAGTTTATTCCTATCTTAGCTTCAATTACTTCTTTCAACATTTATTTCACTCAGATTTCCATAGCTTATTGTATAATTTTGTAATCTTAATTACTGTCAACTTAGCTTTACTAACTTATTCTAACCTCATTATTCTTACACTACTGTTACACCTTATAACCCCAACATTTTTCAAGAGATGCATACATGATTTTCACTAAACAAACCATTTAGGAATATGTCTTCTGCCTTTTTCTCCATATACATATTCATGTCCCTTTTCTAACAAAAATGGGATTAAAATTGTGAAAAATTGTGTTTCAGCTATATAATACATACATATAATCTTTATTCATGTAAAGGGCCACCGCCCATCAAACTGAAAATATACAAGTTATATGAGAAAGAAAATGTGGACACATGATGCTTAAATTCATCAAATGTACACACAACACTACTTCTGTTGACAATGACTTACAATGACTTCAAATAATTTTCTCTCACAAACATTGCCTTATATATAAAGATTGACAAATTAAATATAATGCTAGGATTCTCTGTTGAAAGTAAAGATACGACTATTTCTCTAGTCGGATTGTTATGTAAGTAAAAAGGTAATAAATCCCTTCGAAGTGTTGTATAAAGTGGACAAAACGCAAGAAAGTGAATTTCATCTTCTTGGACTGAAACACTTTGCTTTTCACAAAAGAGGCAAATTCTGTTCTGAACATCAATGCCTGTATGTCTTCCAGTTTCTATTGTGAGACTGTGACTGGAACATCGGAATTTTGATAGTGCAAATTTGTACTTAATGGGATGGACACATTTAAGATACATTTCTGGTTCAAAATAGAACTTAAACATTGAATAAAATCTCAATCTGGGTGAATCATTAATTGAAGCATGCCATTCTTGTCTGTAACAATCTTGTAACCTTTGACAAAATAAAGTTAAAAATACTTCACAATTACCTACTTGCTGCTCAAACCAAACATAAGCAAAACCATATCTCATGAGCAACTGTTTAATCTTTGTAGCCCAATTTGTCTTGCCCGCTTCATCCAATTTCCGCAACATCTCATAGCATGCCTTTGGATACCGAGCATTGTCCATTCGGACTAACCTTAACGAATATGAAACACATCTCTTCATGTATACGCAACTCAGAGGGTATCTACCGCATTCACCCAAAACAGCATCATTATTTATATTACTGGCAAGACCTAATAAAAACTTACAAAAACGGAAATGAACCCTTTCAATAATTGGAGAGTACTCAAATCCCCAGATTTCCGAGCCATAACAGAGTATAGTAACAATACAACTATCAAAAAGCTTAAAAGCATTCTGGGTAGACATACAACCTATTTTTGTGATAACGATTTGAATTTGTGTAAGAGCTCGTTTTGCTTCAGTAACTAACTCTTTTTTAGCAGGTGGCCATGATAGTCGTGATGATATTAATAGTCCAAGATAATTATAATGCTTAACACTAGTAATCTTACTTCCCATATAGACCCAGTTTTCGTATTTCTTTAAAACGCCACCATTTCTGAAAACAATAATTTTTGTTTTATCAAGATTTACTCTCATAGACCATTGCTTACAGAACAACTCTAATTGATTGATTTTTCGCTGTAAAGATATTGGAAGATCAGCATTGTCTGTAATATCATCAGCATACATAAGTAATCCCAAATTAGGCAAATCCTCATTTACAAATATCCCATCTCTATCGGATACATTCATGTATGTATACAATTCATTTATAAATAAATTAAGCAATAAAGGGCATAGCATACAGCCTTGCCTTGTACCAATTTTACAATCAAAATAATCTGTCAAACCTTCATTGCACAAAACACAGGACTCTAATTTTGAATACATTGAACGTAAAACATGTAAAACACTGCCATGAAGACCATAGGTAATTAATTTGTGCCATATATAATCATGTCGAACGCAGTCAAAGGCTTTTGAGAAATCAAGAAAAATACAATACATTCTACCTTTTCTATTTGACAAATACTTAGATGCTAAAGATTGTAAAGTAAAAATATGATCTACAGTGCGATAACCTTTACGAAAGCCTGCCTGTGCTTCGGTAATTAAATTCAGATTATCAACCCAGTCAACAAGACGGTTATTAAGAATTTTAGTGAATATCTTACTGATGGTAGACAACAGGGATATTCCTCTGTAATTATTGACGTCATCAAATGAACCCTGCTTGTGTAGGGGGTAGATAATTCCCTTGCTCCAGGCTTTCGGAAAATATCCCGAAATGAGAATACCATTCAACAAATTTCGCAAATGCTTTGAAATAATATTAACACTGTATTTACATATTTCGTTTATAAAACCATCTGGGCCAGGAGACTTATTTGTTTTTAAGTTTCTAATGACAAGCTCAATTTCTTCTGAGGTAATAGGAGAGTTGACAGAGACAGGGTCATTTTCGTTACAAAGATCACAAGTTATATCATGTTTCGTCAGTTCAGCCTGTATATTCTCATCAAACTGAGAATCACCTGATTGCACTACAACAGAAAATAATTTTTGAAAATAATTGTACCATTCAGACGCGTTTATTTTGTAACTACGGGAAGAACCTTTCCCACCTCTGAGACGATTAATGGTGTACCAGAATTTAGAGGAGTCATTGAGGCTTGACAACAAGATATTCTGTTGTTCCTGTCTATAGTTCTGGTATTTCTGTTTGCAAAGATTTTTGTGTTGATTTCTAGCCGACACATATTCGTTTCGAGCAACTGCACTGTTTGACCTACGAAATGCTTTGAGAAGGTCAAATTTTTGTTTTCGTGCGACATTTTATCCCACCAGCTTTCACTTACATTTGAACACTTTGTACTTCTACCACTAGCTGTGTATGTCATATCAGTGGCAGCACGGGCAAGTATACTATTTAAAACAACCAGAGCAGCATCAACATCACCTGTTTGTATAACAGCTTGTTGACTTCATGGTCTGTCTAATTCACAGTGAGTGGGGTTGTTGATAAATGCCAAAAATACTAGCCGGTCATTATGTCCAAGCGCCATTGGCGGTGTTTTTGAATTTGTTGTTAAACTTCTTTTCTGAATGTATTCTCCAGAGTGCTTTGATAATTGACATCAAGGCTCTTGGGAATGATCTCCATGAGTTTTGTACAAATAATGACAAAACCTTCAATACTGTATTTGGAAGAAATGCTGCTCTCTTGTCCCCCTCTCTGATTGTTTATGTGTACAGGGTCCAAAGGGTGACCTGACTCAGATTTGTTGAAATTATGATAATATATGCAAACTTAAAATTTGTGGCGCAATTTTTGCCAATTTCGGTCATAGTAAACTTGTCTGAAAAGTTAAGCTGTTATCAAATGTTTAGTGCAAAGTGCGCAGCCAAAAGTGTGCTCTTCCAGCAGTCACAGCTTGGACCGATGTATACAAATGATTACTGGTTTGATGATCGCTTGTTTGACTCTTTCCAATCGAAAAATAATGTACAGCGTATTCAGAAATTCGCTCTTGATTTACAAATCTGTTCCACATATATTCTTTAATTCCCTTAATTGACAAACATGCCCATGCCTATAAGGGGCTGGGGGGGGTAGGGGGGGGGGTTGATTATTTTTTGCCGACGTCAAAAAGTGGCTGACCCCAATATTGAAAACAGGGTGACCCCCTATTCCAAATTTTGAAAATAGGGTGACCCCCCGCACGCGACAACTGTTAAAAGGTGGACATAAATTATATATATATATATATATATATATATATATATATATATATATATATATATATATATATATATATATATATCGAAGTATGCAGATGTCCTCGTGGGAAATTACAGTGCTCAATGCAAAAGCAGAGCGTTATAAATAAACATTACTTAAAGTACAAAGTTATGAAATCTATTACTTAAGTTTCATGCATCTTGCAATCCTCTATCTGAGGATTGCAAGATGCATGAAACTTAAGTAATAGATTTCATTACTTTGTACTTGAAGTAATCTGTTTATATATATATATATATATATATATATATATATATATATATATATATATATATATATATATATATATATAAATATAACATACATTTATATTTTAACTGTCATTCTGTGATTTAATGAAATTGTTGACATTTGTCAGTTGTAAGATAGGAATTTCAAAGTGTCAATCTTAATGTTTGAATACAGTACATTTCGAATGAGCTGTGAATGTATTTCACACTTTCTATGCTTAACCAGATGTCCTGAACAGAAATGAATGTCAGTCATTAATATCAAAGAGGAAAAAGCGGTAAATCAAAAATTTTGATGGGTGTTAAGACTTGCAAGTCATCCAATTAAATCTCATGAGGAGTCATGGAGAGGCATTTTAGCCAAATCTGATGTGTGCAGTGTCTGAGATGACCTTTTGATGAAGTTTGTGTGTGCGATGTGTGATTGTGAGCATGCGTGCGTGAGTGCTTCACGAACTCTACAACGTGTGGCGCGGTCTCAGTCAGAAAAATGTAACAACTTAGCCGGCTATTGAACCACTCTTTTTTGGGAGTGGAGACTTAGCCGAGTGGTTCTCTCTGTGGCCTCTCCGCTAGGCGACTGATGCGGTATGTTGTCGGTTCAAACCCGATTGAAAACTTGCCGTATTTTCTATCCTGGGTTGGTAACACTGCTGGTGGACAGAATTGTCCCCGAGGTTATCGTTCGCCCAGTTAAGGCG